>JARQOD010011717.1:0-22355 GCA_033576555.1 Oophaga sylvatica
TAGTGATGTTGCCCGGTTTTCTGACTGTTTTAGTGACTGTTGCCCGGTGATTTGTGATTAGTGACTGGTGTTCCGATTTCTGACTGGTTTATTACTGTGTTCCCGTGATTTTGACTGGTTTTGACTGTTGCCCGGTGATTTCTGACTGGTTTTAGTGACTGTTGCCCGGTGTTTTCTGATGGTTTAGTGACTGTTTGACTGGTTTTGACTGGTGTTTGTGACTGTTCCCGGTGATTGCTGGTTTTAGTGACTGTTCCCGGTTTTGACTGGTTTAGTTGACTGTTGCGGTTAGTTTTGCCGGTTGACTGGTTTTAGTGACTGTTGCCCGGGGTTTGTTTTGATGGTTAGTGCGTGTTTGTGTTTGTGATGTTCCGGGTTTGACTGTTCCGTGATTTGCCTGTTTGTGAGTTTGTATGTCCGGTGTTTTGCTGGTTTCTGGTTTGTGACTTTGCTGGTTTAGTGATTTGCCCGTGTTTAGTGTTGTTGTGCCCGTATTTCTGACTGGTTTAGTGACTGTTGCCCGGTGTTTTGCTATGGTTTTAGTGACTGTTTGCCCGGTGTTTCTGACTGGTTTTAGTGACTGTTGCCGGTTGGTTTTGACGTTGTATTGGTTTTGTGATTTGCCGGTGGTTTCTGACTGGTTTAGTGACTGTTGCCCGGTGATTTTGTGTTTTCGGTTTTTGTGGTTTGTTGCCCGGTGATTTCTGACTGGTTTTAGTGACTGTTGCCCGGTGATTTCTGACTGGTTTGGTTTGACTGTTGCTGTTGTCGGTTGGTTTCTGACTGTTTTAGTTGACTTCCGGTGATTTCTGACTGGTTTAGTGACTGTTGTTCCCGTGTTTCTGACTGGTTTAGTATGTTGCCTGATTTCTGACTGGTTTCGTGTGTGTGTATGTTGCCGGGATTTTGATGGTGTTAGTGACTGTTGCCCTGGTGATTTGTGACTGTTTAGTGACTGTTGATCTGGTTTTCTGACTGGTTTTAATGTTTGCCCTGGTTTCTGACTGGTTTTAGTGTTCCGTGTTTTTGTTCCGTGATTTGTGCTTGGTTTAGTGCTGTTTGCCGTGATTTCTGACTGGTTTAGTGACTGTTGCCCGGTGTTTCTGACTGGTTTTAGTGACTGTTGCCCGTGATTTCTGTTTGTTTGCCCGTGATTTCTGACTGGTTTGTTGACTGTTGCCCGGTGTTTCTGACTGGTTGTATTGACTGTTGCCCGGTGTTTCTGACTGGTTTTAGTGACTGTTGCCCGGTGATTTTTGACTGGTTTATTTGCCGTGTTTCTGACTGGTTTTGTACTGTTGTGTGTGACTGTTGCTAGTGACTTTCCGGTGATTTTGTGTTTTGTGTTTGCCGTGATTTGCTGGGTTTTTGACTGTTGCCCGGTGATTTCTGTTTTAGTGACTGTTGCCCTGTTTCTGACTGGTTTAGTGACTGTTGCCCGGTGTTTCTGACTGGTTTTGTGATTTGCCTGTTTGTGATTTCTGTGGTGTTTTAGTGACTGTTTGCCCGGTGTTTTGATGTTGTGTGTGTTTGCTGTTCGTTTGGTATCGTGCCGTGATTGAGTTGACTGTGCCGTGTTCACTGTTTATGGTCCGTATTTTGACGTTAGTGCTGTTGCGTGTTTGCGTTGTGACTGTTGCCCGGTTCTGTTATGACTGTGCTGTTTTGACTGTTAGTGACTGTGCGTTGTGGTGGATGTCCCGCCGGGTTGTTTAGTGACGTTGCCTTTGTGTTCTTCGACTGTTGTGACGTTGCCGGTGGTTTTGACTGGTTTATGTGCGGTGTTTGTGTTTAGTGACTGTGCCGTGTTATGGTTGGTGTTCCGGGTTTTGACTGTTTAGGATGTTGCCGTGTTTTGACTTTTGTTTGCCGTGTTCTGATTTAGCTGTTCCCGTGATTCTTTCCGTTGTTTATGTTTTGACGTTATGCTGTGCCCTTTGGTTGTGTCTTTGATTAGTTGTGGTGATGACTTTATTATGTTGGAGTCGTTGGTTAGTCTTTGATTTATGTTGGGTTCGATGTTGTTGCGTTGTTCTTGCTTGTTATTGTTGTTGTGTTCTGTTGGTGTTTCGTTTGTGTTGCGGTTTGGATGTTGTGTCTGCGTTTGATTGTTGTTGTTGCGTTTTGATGTTTGAGTTCGTTTGATGTTGTGTGTTGCCCTGTTTTGAGGTTAGGACTGTTGCCGGTGATTTTGACTGGTTTAGTGACTGTTGCCCGGTGGTTTTGACTGTTCGTGATTTGCGGTTTTGACTGTTGATGTTCTGGTTTTGACTGTTGGACTGTTGCGTGTTGGTTGTGACTGGTATTGACTGGTGTTTGCGTTGCGTTGTGTTTTGATGGTTTAGTGACTGTTGCCCGTGATTTTGACTGTTTAGTGACTGTTGCCCGTGATTTGACTGGTTTTAGTGACTGTTGCCGGTGATTTCTGACTGGTTTAGTGACTGTTGCCCGGTGTTTCTGACTGGTTTTAGTGACTGTTGCCGGTGATTTCTGACTGTTTTAGTGACTGTTGCCCGGTGATTTTGACTGGTTTTAGTGACTGTTGCCCGTGATTTTGACTGGTTTAGTGACTGTTGCCCGTGTGGTTTGTGACTGGTTTAGTGACTGTTGCCCGTGATTTCTGACTGGTTTTAGTGACTGTTGCCCGGTGATTTCTGACTGGTTTTAGTGACTGTTGCCCGGTGATTTTGACTGGTTTTATGACTGTTGCCGTGATTTGACTGGTTTTGACTGTTGCCCGTGATTTTGATGTTAGTGAGTTGCCCGGTGATTTTGACTGTTTTATGACTGTTGTCGGATTTGTGTTAGTGACTGTGCGGTGATTTTGACTGGTTTGTGACTGTTGCCCGGTGTTTTGATGTTAGTGACTGTGCCCGGTGTTTTGACGGTTTATGACTGTTGCCCGGTGTTTGATGTTTATGCTGTGCCGTGTTTTGACTGTTAGTGATTCCCGTGATTTCTGACTGGTTTTAGTGACTGTTGCCCGGTGATTTCTGACTGGTTTTAGTGACTGTTGCCCGGTGATTTTGACTGGTTTTAGTGACTGTTGCCCGGTGTTTTGACTGGTTTAGTGACTGTTGCCCGGTGATTCTGACTGTTAGTGACTGTTGCCCGGATGTTTTCTGACTGTTTTAGTGACTGTTGCCCGGTGATTTCTGACTGGTTTAGTGACTGTTGCCCGTGATTCTGACGTTTTAGTGACTGTTGCCCGTGATTTTGACTGGTTTTAGTGACTGTTGCCCGTGGGTTTCTGACTGGTTTTAGTGACTGTGCCCGGTGTTTCTGACTGGTTTAGTGACTGTTGCCGGTGTTTTGACTGGTTTATGACTGTTGCCCGTGGTTTTTGACTGGTTTTAGTGACTGTTGCCCGGTGATTTCTGACTGGTTTAGTGACTGTTGCCCGGTGATTTCTGACTGGTTTAGTGACTGTTGCCCGTGATTTGTGACTGTGCTTTAGTGACTGTTGCCCGGTGATTTCTGACTGGCTTTAGTGACTGTTGCCCGGTGATTTTGACTGGTTTAGTGACTGTTGCCCGGTGATTTTGACTGGTTTTAGTGACTGTTGCCCGTGATTTTGACTGGTTTAGTGACTGTTGCCCGTGATTTCTGACTGGTTTTAGTGACTGTTGCCCGTGTTTTGACTGGTTTAGTGACTGTTGCCCGGTGTTTCTGACTGGTTTTAGACGTTGCCCGTGATTTCTGACTGTTTAGTGACTGTTGCCCGTGATTTCTGACTGTTTTAGTGACTGTTGCCCGGTATTTCTGACTGTTTAGTGACTGTTGCCCGGTGTTCGACTGTTTTAGTGACTGTTGCCCGGTGTTTACTGTTTAGTGACTGTTGCCCGTGTTTTGACTGGTTTAGTGACTGTGCCCGGTGATTTCTGACTGGTTTAGTGACTGTTGCCCGTGTTTCTGACTGTTTATATGTTGCCCGTGATTCTGACTGTTTAGTGACGTTCCCGTGATTTTGACTGGTTTAGTGACTGTTGCCCGGTGATTTTGACTGGTTTAGTGACTGTTGCCCGTGATTTCTGACTGGTTTTAGTGACTGTTGCCCGTGATTTCTGACTGTTTAGTGACTGTTGCCCGGTGATTTCTGACTGGTTTTAGTGACTGTTGCCCGGTGGTTTCTGACTGGTTTTAGTGACTGTTGCCCGGTGATTTTGACTGGTTTAGTGACTGTTGCCCGGTGATTTCTGACTGGTTTAGTGACTGTTGCCCGTGTGATGGTTTCTGACTGGTTTAGTGACTGTTGCCCGGTGATTTTGACTGGTTTTAGTGACTGTTGCCCGGTGATTTTGACTGGTTTAGTGACTGTTGCCCGGTGATTTCTGACTGGTTTAGTGACTGTTGCCCGGTGATTTCTGACTGGTTTAGTGACTGTTGCCCGGTGATTTCTGACTGGTTTAGTGACTGTTTGCCCGGTGATTTCTGACTGTTTAGTGACTGTTTGTCCCGGTGATTTCTGACTGGTTTAGTGACTGTTGCCCGGTGTTTCTGACTGGTTTTAGTGACTGTTGCCCGGTGATTTCTGACTGGTTTTAGTGACTGTTGCCCGGTGATTTCTGACTGGTTTTAGTGACTGTTGCCCGGTGATTTCTGACTGGTTTAGTGACTGTTGCCCGTGATTTCTGACTGGTTTTAGTGACTGTTGCCCGTGATTTCTGACTGGTTTTAGTGACTGTTGCCCGTGATTTCTGACTGGTTTTTAGTGACTGTTGCCCGTGATTTCTGACTGGTTTTAGTGACTGTTGCCCGTGATTTGTGACTGGCTTTAGTGACTGTTGCCCGTGGTTTCTGACTGGTTTTAGTGACTGTTGCCCGGTGTTTCTGACTGGTTTTAGTGACTGTTGCCCGTGATTTCTGACTGGTTTAGTGACTGTTGCCCGTGATTTCTGACTGGCTTTAGTGACTGTTGCCCGGTGATTTGACTGTTTAGTGACTGTTGCCCGGTGATTTGTGACTGGTTTTGTGCTGTTGCCCGGTGTTGTGACTGGTTTAGTGACTGTTGCCGGTGTTTGACTGGTTTTAGTGACTGTTGCCCGTGTGTTTCTGACTGGTTTTAGTGACTGTTGCCCGGTGTGTTTGTGACTGGTTTTAGTGACTGTTGCCCGGTGGTTTCTGACTGGTTTTAGTGACTGTTGCCCGGTGATTTGTGACTGGCTTTAGTGACTGTTGTCCGGTGATTTGTGACTGGCTTTAGTGACTGTTGCCCGGGGATTTCTGACTGGTTGTAGTGACTGTTGCCCGGTGATTTCTGACTGGTTTTAGTGACTGTTGCCCGGTGGTTTCTGACTGGTTTTAGTGACTGTTGCCCGGTGGTTTCTGACTGGTTGTAGTGACTGTTGCCCGGTGGTTTCTGACTGGTTTTAGTGACTGTTGCCCTGTGATTTCTGACTGGGTTTAGTGACTTTTGCCCGGTGATTTCTGACTGGTTGTAGTGACTGTTGCCCGGTGATTTGTGACTGGTTTTAGTGACTGTTGCCCGGTGATTTGTGACTGGCTTTAGTGACTGTTGCCCGGTGATTTCTGACTGGTTGTAGTGACTGTTGCCCGGTGATTAGAGTTGAGCTATACTTTCCGATATCCAAAAGTATCGGAATCGGAATGGTATCGCCGATAACATTAAAATATCGGCGATACCCGATACCGATACCGGAAGTCCCATGTAAGTCTATGGGAACAAAATATCGAAATTAAAAAAACCCCATTCTTGCCTTGTTGGTTAATTGTACATGAAGGAAAACAAGAAAGAGTAATGTAGAATGTATTGGGGAAGGTTGAGGAGACATTAAAGGCATAGATGTTTAACCCAATCAAATGGAATAGCATAAATATTTTTTTTTTTAAAGATGTTCGGATTGACGAAGAAATTGACAATGTTGTTAACGTTTTTTCTATTTTGGCAAATATGTATATTACACAACTTCCATGCTCTTCATCTTCACGTTTTTAACTTTTCACACACTTTCTCCTTCATAATCTTCTGCAGCATCATCTTTTTCATCAAATTATTCTTCATCTTCACCTTCTTTATCTTCTTCTTAAACTTCTTGCTATTCATCTTTGTTAACATTACTCATATTCTTCTTATTAAACTATTATTCTTATTCATATTCTGCTTCATCTTCTTCATCATATTCTTATTTGTGACAGAGAATCCTGTACTTGTAATCTGTCAAAGTATGAATTTTTCATCCTTCCGTTCTTGCTGTCACAAAAGATTTAAATTACAACAGTATTTGTCCGTGTTCAGTTTAGCCTGCAGCAGCAGCAGGCATTTTCCAGGGGCACCACGAGGAGGAACGGACTCACCCCCATACACTGCTTAGTCTTCTTCTGCTTAGAATTTAGAGCATATATTTTGCTCTTCATTTTGGTCTTATACTTCATGTTCTTCTGCTTTTAGATCTTCTGCTTATTGTTCTTGTGTCTCTTGTTCCGTATCTTGTATTTGTAGCACAATCTTGTACCAGCTGATGTTACTGGGACACGTTTACTAAGCAGGAGGTACCTGTGCTCCAAAGCACTACCAAGGACCAGCAGACGTTGCTGGAACTCGGATACCGAGATGGAGGCACCTAGGCCAAAGGCACTGCGGAGAACCAGCTGACGGTACTGGAACCCGGAGGGGCAGCAGAAGGAAAAGAGCCAATGGCACAACCGAGGACCAGCTGACGTTACTGGGACACGGTTACTAAGCAGGAGGTACCTGTGCTCCAAAGCACTACCAAGGACCAGCAGACGTTGCTGGAACTCGGATACCGAGATGGAGGCACCTAGGCCAAAGGCACTGCGGAGAACCAGCTGACGGTACTGGAACCCGGAGGGGCAGCAGAAGGAAAAGAGCCAATGGCACAACCGAGGACCAGCTGACGTTACTGGGACACGGTTACTAAGCAGGAGGTACCTGTGCTCCAAAGCACTACCAAGGACCAGCAGACGTTGCTGGAACTCGGATACCGAGATGGAGGCACCTAGGCCAAAGGCACTGCGGAGAACCAGCTGACGGTACTGGAACCCGGAGGGGCAGCAGAAGGAAAAGAGCCAATGGCACAACCGAGGACCAGCTGACGTTACTGGGACACGGTTACTAAGCAGGAGGTACCTGTGCTCCAAAGCACTACCAAGGACCAGCAGACGTTGCTGGAACTCGGATACCGAGATGGAGGCACCTAGGCCAAAGGCACTGCGGAGAACCAGCTGACGGTACTGGAACCCGGAGGGGCAGCAGAAGGAAAAGAGCCAATGGCACAACCGAGGACCAGCTGACGTTACTGGGACACGGTTACTAAGCAGGAGGTACCTGTGCTCCAAAGCACTACCAAGGACCAGCAGACGTTGCTGGAACTCGGATACCGAGATGGAGGCACCTAGGCCAAAGGCACTGCGGAGAACCAGCTGACGGTACTGGAACCCGGAGGGGCAGCAGAAGGAAAAGAGCCAATGGCACAACCGAGGACCAGCTGACGTTACTGAACCCCAGTAACACAGGAGCAAGTGTTGACTGTGCTAACAGCACTTCCGAGCAACAACTGGCGGTGTTGGAGCCCAGGGTCAAGGAGGATGTTTAAATACTAGATCAAGTAATTTCCTTGTTACCTGTCAATTTTAAATGTCTATACTTCAAACAAGAGAAAGATAACCTTTACTACCATAAGATGATGATTTCATTTAAACTAATATCTAGATAAATAAAGAATTGACAAACATAAACACATACATTAACATGTTGAACAGCAATGCAAACCACAAAATAAATTAGTTAAGGAATCTGCTATACGGTTGTACATAAAAGCATACAAGTACATATCTGAATCCATTAATGATGGATAAGTAACAGTATGTACACCATTTTTATTGTATAGACAATGAATGTCTGACTTCAAAACATCATCAGCATTACAAGTTATCTGTGATATTACTAAAATGTTCCATTTGCTGAATAATGTCACTAAATATTTTATACAAAATTATACAATTTCCATCATGTAATACTCATAATATGTGGCAATAATCATTTTTATTAACAAACATAACCTTTAAAAAGTGCATAGTGCATAGTGAAAATTGCTATTTATGGCTGACTGTCGACTTGGAAGCATGACAACAGATAGATAAGGTATATATAGATGAGACTGCATAGCCACAGATGGTGAATGGCGATGTAATACTGTACCTCAATAAAGTGTGCGTCACTACTACATAATTTTTTTTATATAGCTTTATAAACAGGGTACATGGATGTATGCTTGTGCCTTTGTTTTGACGCACAGACTGCCTTCCTGCTGAGACGCATTGGGTAGTGAACAGTTGTGTGCAGTGTTCACTGCAGTCTCTGCGGAATAACCACACTTAGACCTTATAACTTTTCAGACTTTCTTTATCAATCTACCAAGATGAAGAAGGCAGGGAGTAAGGCACGTGGTCGTGGAGTTTCTTCAGGGAGAGGACGTGGGGGTTCTGTGGCTGCTGCGGCCCCCAGTGACACAGCATCCACCAGTTTTCCCCGTGAGCGTTCCTTTATGCGCACTTTTGTAGGAGCTCGGAGTACCCCCCTGCTGCGGGAAGAACAAATTGAAGCCGTTGTTGTTTGGATGTCAGCCAATGCATCGACTTCAATTGCTTCCACCTCCTCTCAGGACCACAGCACTGTTGGGCAACCATCTGTCTCTTCACCGCCTGGCAAATTGCCCAGGCAGTCAGAGAGTTCTGTACAGGAGCCAGCTGAGTGTCTGCTTCTGTTCTCAGAATCTATTGGCTTGCAAACAGGGGCCCAGCCAAGCAGCATTCTGTAATGTGAAGAGGGAGTATGCAGTGATGTGCAACAGCTGTGTCTCTCTGAATCTGAAGAGGCGGGTGAGACAGTGCCGATGGTCAGCACACCGCAGAACGCATCTGATGATGATGAGACCCAGGTGCCAGTTTCTGTTGAGCATGGTGCTGGCCAGACCACCCAACAGCAGGTGTTGGAAGAGGGTAGTGGAGATGATGAGGTCCAAGACCCAACATGGCATGAGGAACAGGAAGGTGGTGGGAGCAGCTCAGAGGAATAATAATAATATTTATTTATATAGCGACATCATATTCCGCAGCGCTTTACAGTTTAGCAGTTTCAGAACACAAGTCATAAGTAACAACGTTAACAATACAATAATTTAAGCTAAATAAGTCGCCCCTGCTCGTGACAGCTTACAATGTACAATGAGATGGGGGAGATACAAAGTATAGGTGTTTATATACAATGGTGCATTTACAATGATGTTCCAGCCATCTTAAGGGACTGAGGGATGGAGATAGTGAATGGGCTAGAGACACACACACAGTTACACAGAATACATAGAATGACTTTGATTAGTAATGTGATAGGCCGCTCTGAACAAATGTGTTTTGAGGGAGCGCCTGAAACCATGCAAATTGTGGATAGTCCTAATTTCTTGGGGTACAGCATTCCAGAGGATTGGCGTAGAGCAGGAGAAGTCTTGGAGTCGGGAGTGGGAGGTACGTATTAGTGCAGAGGTTAGTCGAAAGTCGTTTGCAGAGCGCAGCAGTCGGTTAGGCCGATAGATAGAAATGAGGGAGGAGATGTAGGAGGGGTGCTGCACTGTGGATAGCTTTGTGGCTGAGAACCAGTACTTTGGTTGAAAGCTGGGAGAGGCCTAGAGAAATGGTTAGTGATAGAAGGAAGATAGAGGAAGACATTGCCCCAACGGTACAAACAGGAGGGAGAGTTAGGCTGCAGACTCGGTTGCCTGTAGCCTCCAGTTTGGCACCTGTTCGGAGCAGTTGTCTTCCAAAAGTCAAAACGTGCGCTCCCAGGACTTGCACTGCGTGGTCCTTTTTTCACACACTTGCACATGATATTTGCTATGTGAAATGCAAGCTGTGTAATCAAAAATTAAAAATAGCTAAAAGTGTCAGTCACCTCAATACCACAAATATGTGGAAACATGTGCGGACAAAGCACGTAGTTGAGTTACAAAGACACACTGGAGATGTAGGCCAACCTACAGCAGCACCTACATCTTCAGGTTGTGTTGAAGCCTCTTCATCGAGCTCACACACAGCTGGTTATGCTTCCTCACAGGATCGCCATGGAAGAACCTCGGCCACTGTTGTCCAGAGACAAACTGTTATTCCACACACAGCAGCAAGTTCCCTGTCATCCTCACACTCCCAGGCCACAAAACAGCCATCGGTAGCGCAGGCATGGGATAAAAGACGGCCATACTCCGCAAACCATGCACGAGCACAGGCTCTGAATGCTGGCATTGCAAAACTCCTGTCCCTTGAAATGCTGTGATTCAGGCTGGTGGAGACAGACAGTTTCCGTAACTGAATATCATTGTCAGTCCCACAATACAATGTGCCAAGCCGATTTCATTTCAGCAGGCAAGCCGTCCCTGGTCTGCAAAAGCATGTTGAGGGAAAAATTAAACATGCGCTACTAAAAGCCCTCAGTAGCAAGGTCCACCTGACCACCGATGCGTGGACCAGTACCCATTGTTATGATCTGCTACAACCAGTAAGGAAAGAAGGGAATTCTGTCCCTACAATACAACTAAGCTGAATCCCTACGATGTAACGGGGAACCTGATCCTGCGACCAGACCCGCTAAAGTCCTCATCTAGTGTGAACGAAGACCTATAGTTGCGAGGGAGTAATCCCTACAAGATCTAGGGACTGGGAGAAAAGGTGGACACCTCCTAACATAAATTGTAGCATGGATAATTAAACAGAAAAATAAATACTTTGTGATCCTAACATCAAGCAAAACTGACAGATTAAGGCACCTAAGCACCCGGCTAGCTTAACAGTAGATAATACAATGAAGTCAAGCAAAGCCAGAAGGGCGGAGCCAGACTAAATAGGGAAAAAAGGTCATGTGACCAGCAAACTGAAACAAAACCTAACAAGAGGGTTCTAACACCCATGGCCAGGGACAATACCTTTCCCTCACTGCCCATTGGGTCAATGTTGTGCAGCCGGGTACTGATCTTGCGAGTGGCGCTGTACGTGTTCTGCCAACTCCAAGGATTGCAGGAATCAAGTCTGTACACATTGATTCCTCCTCCTATTCCAGTTCCTCAGAATCATCGCTGCAGGAGCCGTCACGGTCTACCTCCACATGGACCCGTGAACGTTTACCTGTTGCGACCGATATGAGCACAGCCGTGTCCAAATGTCAACAGGCCATCCTGAAATTAATTTCCATGGGGAATCTTAGCCACACAGCGCAGGAGCTCTGTAATGCCATAAAGCAGGAGAGCGACGTGTGGTTTTTGGAAGAGAATCTACAGGCAGGCTTGGTAGTGTGTGACAATGGCCGAAATCTGGTGTCAGCTCTGGGCCTTGGCAACCTCACTCACATACCATGTCTGTCATATGTGCTCAACTTGGTCGTGCAGAGTTTTTTGAGGGACTATCCGGATCTTGATGCACTGCTGCACAAGGTCCGCCTAGAGTGCGCTCACTTGCGACGTTCCAGCATGGCCAGATCGCTGATTGCAGCTCTGCAACGCAGATTTCACCTTCATGAACATCGCATCATATGTGACGTACCCACCAGGTGTAATTCCTCGTTACATATGTTGGAGCGGTTGTGTGAGCAGCAGCCAACAGTAATGGAGTATCAGCTGCATCAGGCGCAGTCAACTCGCAATTTGCGCCGTTCACACTTCACCACTACTGAGTGGGCCTCTATAATAAGAATAATAATATTATTTATTTATATAGCGCCAACATTCCGCAGCGCTTTACAGTTTAACAGTTTCAAAACACGAGTCATAAGTAACAACGTTAACAATACAATAATTAAAGCAAAATCAGCCGCCCCTGCTGGTGAAAGCTTACAATCTACAATGAGGTGTGGGAGATACAAAGTACAGGTGTTTATATACAATGGTGTTTTTACAATGATGGTCCAGCCATTTTAAGGAAGTGAGGGATGCATGGAGATAGTGAATGGGCTACACACACACACTTACACATAGAATGACTTTGATTAGTGAATGTGATAGGCCACTGTGAACAAATGTGTTTTGAGGGAGCGCCTGAAACCATCCAAATTGCGGATAGTCCTAATTTCTTGGGGTAGAGCATTCCAGAGGATTGGCGCAGCGCGGGAGAAGTCTTGGAGTTGGGAGTGGGAGGTACGGATTAGTGCAGAGGTTAGTCGAAGGTCGTTTGCAGAGTGCAGCAGTCGGTTAGGCCGATAAATATAAATAAGGGAGGAGATGTAGGGGGGTGCTGCGCTGTGGAGAGCTTTGTTGGTGAGAACCAGTAATTAGAATTGGATCCTATAATGAATGGGCAGCCACTGCCAGTGTAATGAGTGGCGAATAACTCTATGAAGGATATCTGCCACGTTTTGCGTGCGTTTGATGAGTCAACGCGGATGGCGAGTGCAGATGATGCACTAGTCAGCCTGACTGTCCCCCTTATCTGCCTGCTTCAAAAAACACTGCAAGCACTAAGGCATGAGGTTTTGGAAGAGGTGGAGGATGAGGAGTCACAAATTCCATCACCTTCTGGACAGTCAGCGCAACGTGGTTCCTCACAAAGGGCTGGAGGACTTTCAAAGTACCATGCTGTATCAACAATTGAACCTCCAGAGTCGCTGTCTATATTTTCATAACCATTACAAACTTTTAATGTATTTACAAAGCACATAATGTACATTTTTTGTCTATCCTTTTGTAATGCTATTGTGTTTCCATAAACTGATGTTACAGAATTATGATACAAAGTTTTTAAATTTTGAGTTTTAAATTTTGTAAATTTATATGTATTTGAAGGACTTTGTGAGGAGGATGAGGAGGAGTCAATGGAGGAGGAAGACATCGCTCCAGAGGGAGGTAGACAATGCTCTAGTCAGTATGTAGAGCGAGGGTGGGGTGATGCAGAGCAGGCAGAGATGACGCCTCTTGCAGAGGACAACGTTTCTTGGCCAGTTGGGAGTCTGCAGCACATGGTTGATTTCATGCTGCAGTGGCTGAGAAACGACCGCCGCATCGAACACATTCACACCACGTCTGATTATTGGGTGTACACCCTCCTAGACCCTCGCTACCGGGACAACTTACAAAGCCTCATCACACCGTTGAACCGGGAGCGTAAAATGCGGAAGTACCAAGACACACTGGTGCAATCCATAATGTTCTCCATTCCAGCCGAGAGCACTGCTGCTGCTACTGCTTTACAAAGCAGCTCTGTGCGTCGAGGCAGTGGAGACAGCTCTGCAACAAGAGGGAGCACAAGCAGCGCCTCTGCACAGGGCAAGAACAGTATGTTCCAAATGTGTCGAAGTTTTGTGGCAGCGCCACCAATGTCTACACCATCCGAGACGGCTCCAGTCAGCAGGAGGCAACATTTCCGTAAGATGGTGACAGACTACATGTCTTGCCCTCTCAGTGTACTCCCAGATGGCTCTTCCCCATTCAATT
Organism: Oophaga sylvatica; assembly: GCA_033576555.1. Taxonomy (NCBI): domain Eukaryota; kingdom Metazoa; phylum Chordata; class Amphibia; order Anura; family Dendrobatidae; genus Oophaga; species Oophaga sylvatica. The sequence continues at coordinate 13,446 of JARQOD010011717.1, forward strand.
TTGTGTCTCTAAGCTGGATACATGGCCAGAGCTTAGCCAGTATGCATTGGAGGTGCTGGCTTGCCCTGCTGCCAGTGTATTATCGGAGCGCGTCTTTACTGCTGCAGGTGGTGTACTAACAGACCGTTGCATGCGACTATCCTCCGATAATGTAGAACGGCTTACTTTTCTGAAAATAAACTAGGCATGGATCTCGCCTGAATTTGCCTGTCCGGTTTCAGATTAACTAACTGGTTGGCAACGTTTTCCATGTCTCCTGTTATGTTCATCTTTCTACCACCTGAGCTATACTCCCTGGGCTACAACACTGCCAGTTGCTGCTCAGAAGTGTCGTGTCCACAGACCAATTCACAAGCTATAGTGATAGTGGGGTTCAGTAACGCCTGCTGTTCCCCTGCTGCGTGTCTGACAAAAATTAATGCTGCTAACTCCAAATTAAAGTTCAAATTAAAGTTCAAACATCTCATACTAGGCCTCAGGCTACACCCTCCTTGACCCTGGGCTCAGAAGTGTTGGATGCACAGATCAAAACAATCGATGATGTGTTTGTGGGGTTCAGTAACGCCTGCTGTTCCCCTGCTGTGTGTCCGGCAAAAATTACTGCTACCTAGCTACACATGTTGAAAAAAACATGACATGTTAAAGTGGCTAGTGCTACACATAGATATCAGGCTACACCCTTATTTCTAAGCTGTAAACAAGTGAAACGTCAAATTTAAAACCATTCAATGATTAGTGTTGGTAACAAATCTGTAACTAAATAATTGTGACATATTATGGCAGATATCCACATGTCTAACACAAATGCTAACACAAAAGCATACTTATGCTATAGGGTACTGATGGTGAACCTTCTCACTCCATAACTTTGACAAATCCAACTCACATCATGCCTCAAATGCTGCAATGTTGGAAGTGCATAATGTGGGTTGAACTTTGACAACAGCTGCAGTGCGAAGGTTATCCTTCTGTGTTCTTGGCTTTTAAATAAAAGCATACAAGTAAATATAATAATACATTGTTGATTAAGGGACATGATGTACACCTGTAATATTGTGCAAACAATGGATGTAGGACTATTCCTCTTCAACATTACTTATATTTGTGTCATTTGAAAAAATACATATTTTAGTTAAAAATTAAAAACACATGTTCAGTAGCTGTGAAAGGCCCGTTTGTGTACTTCTATATTGTTTGCAACCAATGTATTGTATACGGATGGAAGCACGTCACTGTAATAGATTTGAATTATTTTAAATAGAATAAAGCAGCACCAATTTTAGAAAAATGACAAGGATGAGCCAGTGACAGACACTCAGCAGAGTACACGCAGCGGTGGTTGAAGAAGTAAATGGAGCGTGATCTGCATTTAAAAAAAAAAAAAAATACCTCACAGACTGCAGTGAACACTGAAACACAACTGTCCACAATCTGTGAAAGGCTACTCCTTTGTCTACTTCTATAGTGTTTGCAACCAATGTATTGTATACGGATGGAAGCGCGTCACACTAATAGATTAGATTTATTTTAAATGGAATGTAGCAGAACCAATTGGAGATAAATGAAAAGGATGAGGCACTGAGACACGCTCAGCAGAGTACAAGCAGCAGTGCTTGAACAAGTAACTGGAGCGTGATGTGCACTCAAAAAAAAAAAAACACAGACTGAAGTGAACACTGAAACACAACTGTTCACAATCTGTGAAAGGCTACTCCTTTGTCTACTTCTATAGTGTTTGCAACCAATGTATTGTATACGGATGGAAGCGCGTCACACTAATAGATTAGATTTTTTTCAAATATAATGGAGAAGCACCAATTGGAGAAAAATGAAAAGGATGAGGCACTGAGACACGCTCAGCAGAGTACAAGCAGCAGTGCTTGAACAAGTAACTGGAGCGTGATATGCACTCAAAAAATAAAAAACACAGACTGCAGTGAACACTGAAACACAACTGTCCACAATCTGGAAAGGCTACTCCTTTGTCTACTTCTATAGTGTTTGCAACCAATGTATTGGATACGGATGGAAGCGCGTCACACTATAATTTCTATTGAATGGAGCAGCTAGAATTACACTAAAGAAAAAAAAAAAAGAGTCTGTGAGTGACACGTGCAGATGCCTACAGACAGCGTTGGATGCAGAGCAAACTGCAGCGTCACCTGCACTCACACACACCTTGCAGAGCTGTTAAAACAACACTGCAGGCAAAAGGAAGCTTTACACAGCGGTTGGTGCTAGCCTGCCTACAGCACAGTACACTAAATCGCAATCTCTAACTGTCCCTCAGAGTCAGCAGAGTAGCGTTCTGTCCCTATCTGAATTCACAGCACAGTGACGCTAAAATGGCGGCGGCGCCTTTTATAGTGCATTCTGACATCATTTCAGCAGCCAATCACAGCCATGCCATTAGTTAAGATGACCGCAGCATTACAGGATGTGCCCACACTTCGTAGGATTCCTCATTGGCTGACTAAAATCACATTGCCTCTCAAAGAATTATGGGAACTTCCGATTCCGGTATACGATATATGGAAAATATCGGAATTCCGATACAGCGAATATCGGCCGATACCCGATACTTGCGGTATCGGAATGCTCAACACTACCGGTGATTTCTGACTGGTTGTAGTGACTGTTGCCCAGTGATTTCTGACTGGTTTTAGTGACTGTTGCCCGGTGATTTCTGACTGGTTTTAGTGACTGTTGCCCGGTGATTTCTGACTGGTTTTAGTGACTGTTGCCTGGTGATTTCTGACTGGTTTTAGTGACTGTTGCCCGGTGATTTCTGACTGGTTTTAGTGACTGTTGCCCGGTGATTTCTGACTGGTTTTAGTGACTGTTGCCCGGTGATTTCTGACTGGCTTTAGTGACTGTTGCCCGGTGATTTGAGACTGGTTTTAGTGACTGTTGCCCGGTGATTTGTGACTGGTTTTATTGACTGTTGCCCGGTGATTTCTGACTGGTTTTAGTGACTGTTGCCCGGTGATTTGTGACTGGTTTTAGTGACTGTTGTCCGGTGATTTGTGACTGGCTTTAGTGACTGTTGTCCGGTGATTTGTGACTGGCTTTAGTGACTGTTGCCCGGGGATTTCTGACTGGTTGTAGTGACTGTTGCCCGGTGATTTCTGACTGGTTTTAGTGACTGTTGCCCGGTGGTTTCTGACTGGTTGTAGTGTCTGTTGCCCTATCATTTCTGACTGGTTGTAGTGACTGTTGCCCGGTGATTTCTGACTGGTTTTAGTGACTGTTTCCCGGTGATTTCTGACTGGTTGTAGTGACTGTTGCCCAGTGGTTTCTGACTGGTTTTAGTGACTGTTGCCCGGTAGTTTCTGACTGGTTTTAGTGACTGTTGCCCGGTGATTTCTGACTGGTTTTAGTGACTGTTGCCCTGTGATTTCTGACTGGTTTTAGTGACTGTTGCCCGGTGATTTGTGACTGGCTTTAGTGACTGTTGCCCGGTGGTTTCTGACTGGTTTTAGTGACTGTTGCCCGGTGGTTTCTGACTGGTTTTAGTGACTGTTGCCCAGTGGTTTCTGACTGGTTTTAGTGACTGTTGCCCGGTGATTTCTGACTGGCTTTAGTGACTGTTGCCCGGTGATTTCTGACTGGCTTTAGTGACTGTTGCCCGGTGATTTGTGACTGGCTTTAGTGACTGTTGCCCGGTGATTTGTGACTGGTTTTAGAGACTGTTGCCCGATGATTTCTGACTGGTTTTAGTGACTGTTGCCCAGTGATTTCTGACTGGTTTTAGTGACTGTTGCCCGGTGATTTCTGACTGGTTTTAGTGACTGTTGCCCGGTGGTTTCTGACTGGTTGTAGTGACTGTTGCCCGGTGGTTTCTGACTGGTTTTAGTGACTGTTGCCCTGTGATTTCTGACTGGGTTTAGTGACTGTTGCCCGGTGATTTCTGACTGGTTGTAGTGACTGTTGCCCGGTGATTTGTGACTGGTTTTAGTGACTGTTGCCCGGTGATTTGTGACTGGCTTTAGTGACTGTTGCCCGGTGATTTCTGACTGGTTGTAGTGAATGTTGCCCGGTGATTTCTGACTGGTTGTAGTGACTGTTGCCCGGTGGTTTCTGACTGGTTTTAGTGACTGTTGCCCGGTGGTTTCTGACTGGTTTTAGTGACTGTTGCCCGGTGATTTGTGACTGGCTTTAGTGACTGTTGCCCGTGATTTCTGACTGGTTTAGTGACTGTTGCCCGGTGGTTTCTGACTGGTTTTTAGTGACTGTTGCCCGGTGATTTTGACTGGTTTTAGTGACTGTTGCCTGTGATTTCTGACTGGTTTGTAGTGACTGTTGCCCGGTGATTTCTGACTGGTTGTAGTGACTGTTTGCCCGGTGGATTTCTGACTGGTTTTAGTGACTGTTGCCCGGTGGTTTCTGACTGGTTTTAGTGACTGTTGTCCGGTGATTTCTGACTGATTTTAGTGACTGTTGCCCGGTGATTTCTGACTGGTTTTAGTGACTGTTGCCCGGTGATTTTCTGACTGGTTTTAGTGACTGTTGCCAGTGATTTCTGACTGGTTTTAGTGACTGTTGCCCGGTGATTTCTGACTGGTTTTAGTGACTGTTGCCCGGTGATTTTGACTGGTTTTAGTGACTGTTGCCCGTGATTTCTGACTGGTTGTAGTACTGTTGCCCGGGATTTTGACTGGTTATAGTGACTGTTGCCCTGGGGATTTTGACTGATTTTAGTGACTGTTGCCCGGTGATTTTGACTGGTTGTAGTGACTGTTGCCTCGGTGATTTTGACTGGTTTTTAGTGACTATTGCCCGGTGATTCTGACTGGTTTTAGTGACTGTTGCCCGTGATTTCTGACTGGTTTTAGTGACTGTTGCCCGGTGATTTTGACTGTTTTAGTGACTGTTGCCCGGTGATTTCTGACTGGTTTTAGTGACTGTTGCCCGGTGATTTCTGACTGGTTGTAGTGACTGTTGCCCGGGGATTTCTGACTGGTTATTTGTGACTGTTGCCCGGGGATTTCTGACTGGTTTAGTGACTGTTGCCCGGGGATTTCTGACTGGTTTTAGTGACTGTTGCCCGGTGATTTCTGACTGGTTTTAGTGACTGTTGCCCGTGGTTTCTGACTGGTTTTAGTGACTGTTCCCGGTGATTTCTGACTGGTTGTAGTGACTGTTGCCCAGGGGGTTTCTGACTGGTTTAGTGACTGTTGCCCGGTGGTTTCTGACTGGTTTTAGTGACTGTTGCCCGGTGATTTCTGACTGGTTGTAGTGACTGTTGCCCTGTGATTCTGACTGGTTTTAGTGACTGTTGCCCGGTGATTTGTGACTGGTTTAGTGACTGTTGCCCGGTGATTTCTGACTGGTTTTAGTGACTGTTGCCCGGGTGATTTCTGACTGGTTGTAGTGACTGTTGCCCGGTGGTTTCTGACTGGTTTTAGTGACTGTTGCCCGGTGATTTCTGACTGGTTTAGTGATGTTGCCCGGTGATTTGTGACTGGCTTTAGTGACTGTTGCCCGGTGATTTCTGACTGGTTGTAGTGACTGTTGCCCGGTGATTTCTGACTGGTTTTTAGTGACTGTTGCCCGGTGATTTTGACTGGTTTAGTGACTGTTGCCCGTGATTTCTGACTGGTTTTAGTGACTGTTGCCCGGTGGTTTCTGACTGTTTAGTGACTGTATGCCCGGTGGTTTCTGACTGGGTTTAGTGACTGTTGCCCGGTGATTTCTGACTGGGTTTTAGTGACTGTTGCCCGGTGATTTCTGACTGGTTTTAGTGACTGTTGCCCGGTGATTTTCTGACTGGTTTAGTGACTGTTGCCCGGTGATTTCTGACTGGTTTTAGTGACTGTTGCCTGGTGATCTATGACTGGTTTTAGTGACTGTTGCCCGGTGATTTTGACTGGTTTTAGTGACTGTTGCCCGTGATTTCTGACTGGTTTTAGTGACTGTTGCCCGGTGATTTCTGACTGGTTTTAGTGACTGTTGCCCGTGATTTCTGACTGGTTTTAGTGACTGTTGCCCGTGATTTCTGACTGGTTTAGTTACTGTTGCCCGGGGATTTCTGACTGGTTTAGTGACTGTTGCCCGGGGATTTCTGACTGATTTAGTGACTGTTGCCCGGTGATTTCTGATGGTTTAGTGACTGTTGCCCGGTGATTTCTGACTGGTTTTAGTGACTGTTGCCCGTGATTTTGACTGGTTTAGTGACTGTTGCCCGTGATTTCTGACTGGTTTTAGTGACTGTTGCCCGGTGATTTCTGACTGTTTTAGTGACTGTTGCCCGGTGATTTCTGACTGGTTTTAGTGACTGTTCCCGGTGATTTCTGACTGGTTGTAGTGACTGTTGCCCGGGGATTTCTGACTGGTTATAGTGACTGTTGCCCGGGGATTTCTGATGTTGTAGTGACTGTTGCCCGGGATTTCTGACTGGTTTTAGTGACTGTTGCCCGTGATTTCTGACTGGTTTTAGTGACTGTTGCCCGTGGTTTTTGACTGGTTTTAGTGACTGTTGCCCGTGGTTTCTGACTGGTTTTAGTGACTGTTGCCCGGTGTTTCTGACTGGTTTTGTGACTGTTGCCCTGTGATTTCTGACTGGTTTTAGTGACTGTTGCCCGGTGATTTTGACTGGTTTAGTGACTGTTGCCCGGTGTTTCTGATGGTTTTAGTGACTGTTGCCCGGTGGTTTTGACTGGTTTTAGTGACTGTTGCCCGTGGTTTCTGACTGGTTTTAGTGACTGTTGCCCGTGATTTCTGACTGGTTTAGTGACTGTTGCCCGGTGATTTTGACTGGTTTAGTGACTGTTGCCCGGTGATTTTGATGCTTTAGTGATGTTGCCCGGTGATTTGTACTGTTTTAGAGATGTTGCCCGTGATTTGACTGGTTTTAGTGATGTTGCCCGTGATTTCTGACTGGTTTAGTGACTGTTGCCCGGTGATTTCTGATGGTTTTATGCTGTTGCCCGTGTTTCTGACTGGTTGAGTGACTGTTGCCGGTGGTTTTGATGTTTTAGTGACTGTTGCCCGTGATTTTGACTGGTTTAGTGATGTTGCCGGTGTTTCTGATGGTTTAGTGACTGTTGCCCGTGATTTCTGACTGTTTAGTGACGTTGCCCGTGTTTCTGATGTTAGTGACTGTTGCCCGGTGGATTTCTGACTGGTTTTAGTGACTGTTGCCCGGTGATTTCTGACTGTTTTAGTGACTGTTGCCCGTGATTTCTGACTGGTTTTAGTGACTGTTGCCCGGTGATTTCTGACTGGTTGTAGTGACTGTTGCCCAGTGGTTTCTGACTGGTTTTAGTGACTGTTGCCCCGTGGTTTCTGACTGGTTTTAGTGACTGTTTGCCCGGTGATTTCTGACTGGTTTAGTGACTGTTGCCCCTGTGATTTCTGACTGGTTTTAGTGACTGTTGCCCGGTGATTTGTGACTGGCTTTAGTGACTGTTTTCCCGGTGGTTTCTGACTGGTTTTAGTGACTGTTGCCCGGTGGTTTCTGACTGGTTTTAGTGACTGTGCCCGGTGGTTTTCTGACTGGTTTTAGTGACTGTTGCCCGGTGATTTCTGACTGGCTTTAGTGACTGTTGCCCGTGATTTGTGACTGGCTTAGTGACTGTTGCCCGGTGATTTGTGACTGGCTTTAGTGACTGTTGCCCGTGATTTGTCACTTGTTTTAGAGACTGTTGCCCGATGATTTCTGACTGGTTTTAGTGACTGTTGCCCAGTGATTTCTGACTGGTTTTAGTGACTGTTGCCCGGTGGATTTCTGACTGGTTTTAGTGACTGTTGCCCGGTGATTTCTGACTGGTTTTAGTGACTGTTGCCCGGTGATTTCTGACTGGTTGTAGTGACTGTTGCCCGGTGATTTCTGACTGGTTTAGTGACTGTTGCCCGTGATTTCTGACTGGTTTAGTGACTGTTGCCCGGGATTTCTGACTGGTTTTAGTGACTGTTGCCCGGGATTTCTGACTGGTTTTTAGTGACTGTTGCCCTGGTTTCTGACTGGTTTTAGTGACTGTTTCCCGTGATTTCTGACTGGTTTAGTGACTGTTCCCGGGGATTTCTGACGGTTTTAGTGACTGTTGCCCGGTGGTTTCTGACTGGTTTTAGTGACTGTTGCCCGGTGATTTCTGACTGGTTTTAGTGACTGTTTTCCCGGTGGTTTCTGACTGGGTTTTAGTGACTGTTGCCCAGTGATTCTGACTGGTTTTAGTGACTGTTGCCCGGTGATTTCTGACTGGTTTTAGTGACTGTTGCCCGGTGGTTTCTGACTGGTTGTAGTGACTGTTGCCCGGTGGTTTCTGACTGGTTTTAGTGACTGTTGCCCGGGGATTTTTTGACTGGTTTTAGTGACTGTTGCCCCGGTGGTTTCTGACTGGTTTTAGTGACTGTTGCCCGGTGATTTTGGGCTGGTTTTAGTGACTGTTGCCCGGTGGTTTTGACTGGTTTTGTGACTGTTTTCCGGTGTTTTGATGGTTTTAGTGACTGTTGCCGGGGATTTCGACTGGTTTGTGAATGTTGCCCGGTGGTTTCTGACTGGTTTTAGTGGGGCTGTTCCCGGTGTTTCTGACTGGTTTTAGTGACTGTTGCCCGGGGTGTTTGGACTGGTTTTAGTGGGCTGTTGCCCGGGGGTTTCTGACTGGGTTTTTGGACTGTTGCCGGTGGTTTTGATGGTTTTTTGTGACTGTTGCCCGGTGGTTTCTGACTTTTTTTAGTGACTGTTTCCTGGGGGTTTCTGACTGGTTTTAGTGGGCTGTTGCCCCGGGGGTTTCTGACTGGTTTTAGTGACTGTTTCCCGGGGTTTCTGACTGGTTTTAGGACTGTTGCCCGGGGTTTTCTGACTGGTTTTAGTGACTGTTGCCCGGTGGTTTCTGACTGGTTTTATGCTGTTGCCGGGGGTTTTGGACGGTTTTAGTGAGTTGCCCGGGGGGTTTCTGAGGTTTTTTT
>JARQOD010011718.1:0-22354 GCA_033576555.1 Oophaga sylvatica
AAGAGCAAACTCAGCCAAAGTCAAAAAAGAGACCCAGTCATCCTGATCAGCAGACACAAAACATGTCAGATAAGTCTCCAAGGTCTGGTTTGTTCTCTCTGTTTGTCCATTGGTCTGAGGGTTAATTGCAGAGGAGAAAGATAACTGAACACCAAGTTTAGAACAAAATGTCCTCCAAAATCTAGAAACAAACTGGACTCCTCTGTCAGACACAATGTTCTCAGGAATGCCATGTAACCAAACCACGTGCTGAAAGAACAGAGGCACCAATTCGGAGGAGAAAGCCAACTTAGGTAATGGCACAAGATGTATAATCTTGGAAAACCTATCACAGATTACCCAGATAACAGTCATTCTCTGAGAGACAGGGAGGTCGGAAATAAAATCCATAGAGATATGGGTCCATGGCCTCTTGGGCACAGGTAATGGCATTAACAAACCACTAGAGCGAGAGCAAGGCTTGGAACGAGAGCAAGTCCCACAGGACTGCACAAAGTCCCTGACGTCACGAGACAAAGTAGGCCACCAAAAGGACCGACTCACCAAGTCTCTGGTACCAAAAATACCGGGATGACCAGCCAACGCGGAACAATGAATTTCAGACATCACACTCTTTTTCCACTGGTCTGGAACAAGCAATTTCCCAACAGGGCAGCTTTCAGGTTTATCCTCCTGACACCCCTCCAGAGCCAGTCTCAAATTGGGCGAGATGGCAGAAAGAACTACACCCTCTTTCAGAATAACAGCAGGATCAGTTAACTCAGGAGAATCCACAAAGAAACTCCTCGAGAGGGCATCCGCCTTAACATTCTTAGTGCCCGGAACAAAAGAAACCACAAAATTAAAACGTGTGAAAAACAAGGCCCACCTGGCCTGTTTAGGATTAAGTCGCTTGGCTGATTCGAGATAAACCAGGTTCTTATAGTCCGTGAGGACCACCACCTGATGTCTCCACTCTTCAAAGGCCCACTTCATGGCCAATAACTCCTGATTACCCACGTCATAATTACGTTCAGTTGGAGAAAATTTTCGAGAGAAGAAGGCACAAGGGTTACTCTTAGAGGTCTCTGGATCCCTTTGGGACAAAACGGCACCTGCCCCAATCTCAGAAGCATCAACCTTCACCTGAAACGGCAGAGAAACATCAGGCTGCCGTAGAACAGGAGCAGAAATGAATCTCTGCTTAAGTTCCTGAAATGCAGAAACTGCCTCTGGAGGCCAATTCACCACATCGGAACCCTTTTTGGTCAAATCAGTCAATGGTTTAACAATACCAGAGAAATTACCAATAAATTTACGATAAAAATTGGCAAAACCCAAAAATCTCTGAAGAGCCTTTAATGTAGTAGGTTGAACCCAATCACAGATGGTCTGAACCTTGACCGGGTCCATTTCAATAACAGACGGAGACTAAATGAATCCCAGAAATGAGACTTTCTGTACGCCAAAAAAAATATTTAGAGTTGAGAGTCCTCAGTGGTTGATACCTTTTAATGGCTAACTGAAAAGATGGTAACAAATTGCAAGCTTTCGAGACTACTCAGGTCTCTTCATCAGGCTGAACTAATACAAAATCTGAAGAATCACATATTTATACACAAAAACACAGAAAAAATGCAATAGGTAAGACAAGTGACGTGAAGCAGAATAGTCATTATGGCAGAGGGATGAGCATAAATATTGGAACAGTTCATAGATAAGGAGAGCAAGTTTTATTACCCTCTGATTGGGGTCTGGTAATGTTTTGTGATGTTTTCACAGGGTATTTGGAGTAAATTCCTTAATTGATGTAATAGGCCATAAAACCATGTGACAGGTTCATTCCAGCATTAAGAGTGTCAAAGGTCACCATCAATTTGTATTCGCAAATTCTTCTCTGTCTCTGAGATGTGAATCTGCTTCTTAGTACCAGTATTTTCATATCTGACATGCTATGATCAGGGGAGCAAAAATGTTTGCCACAGGTAGATCCATTCTTTTTTCTCTTATTGTGTGGCAATGAGAATTCATCCTTGTCCTCAGTTTTTGCCCGGTCTCCCCCACATACAGACCCCCAGTTGGACATTTAGTACATATAATTAGGTACACAACATTAGATGTGATGCAGCTGAAAGTACCTGGTATCTTGTAGTCCTGATGTGAGTTGGGGATCTTTATCTTGTCCGTGGTCATTATAAATGGACAGGTTTTGCATTTCTTCTGATTGCAAGGCAAGGTTCCTGCAGCTGTTGGGGAGGACAGGGAACTTCTGACAATGATGCTTCTTAGATTTGGGGGCTGTCTAAAACACAGTAGTGTTGGGTCTGGAAATATGGATTGTAACCGGGCATCTTTTTGTAGTAAAGGTTGTAGTTTCCGTGCAGCTCCCCTTACCACCTCCAGATTTGGATTGTAGGTGACCACTAGAGGCACCCGGTTATTTTCTTCTTTAGCTTTGTAATGTAGCAGGTGATCCCTTGATATTCTGGTGGCTCTTGTAATTTGGTTTTCAATTGTTCTTGGATGGTAGCCCTGATTTAAAAAGGTCTTTCTAAGGCGACCAAGGTGTTCATCTCTATCCATGGGGTTGGAACATATACGGTTGTATCTGATGGCTTGGCTGTAGACAATAGAGTTTTTTATGGATAGAGATGAACACCTTGGTCGCCTTAGAAAGACCTTTTTAAATCAGGGCTACCATCCAAGAACAATTGAAAACCAAATTACAAGAGCCACCAGAATATCAAGGGATCACCTGCTACATTACAAAGCTAAAGAAGAAAATAACCGGGTGCCTCTAGTGGTCACCTACAATCCAAATCTGGAGGTGCTAAGGGGAGCTGCACGGAAACTACAACCTTTACTACAAAAAGATGCCCGGTTACAATCCATATTTCCAGACCCCCCACTACTGTGTTTTAGACAGCCCCCAAATCTATGAAGCATCATTGTCAGAAGTTCCCTGTCCTCCCCAACAGCTGCAGGAACCTTGCCTTGCAATCAGAAGAAATGCAAAACCTGTCCATTTATAATGACCACGGACAAGATAAAGATCCCCAACTCACATCAGGACTACAAGATACCAGGTACTTTCAGCTGCATCACATCTAATGTTGTGTACCTAATTATATGTACTAAATGTCCAACTGGGGGTCTGTATGTGGGGGAGACCGGGCAAAAACTGAGGACAAGGATGAATTCTCATCGCCACACAATAAGAGAAAAAAGAATGGATCTACCTGTGGCAAAACATTTTTGCTCCCCTGATCATAGCATGTCAGATATGAAAATACTGGTACTAAGAAGCAGATTCACATCTCAGAGACAGAGAAGAATTTGCGAATACAAATTGATGGTGACCTTTGACACTCTTAATGCTAGAATGAACCTGTCACATGGTTTTATGACCTATTACATCAATTAAGGAATTTACTCCAAATACCCTGTGAAAACATCACAAAACATTACCAGACCCCAATCAGAGGGTAATAAAACTTGCTCTCCTTATCTATGAACTGTTCCAATATTTATGCTCATCCCTCTGCCATAATGACTATTCTGCTTCACGTCACTTGTCTTACCTATTGCATTTTTTCTGTGTTTTTGTGTATAAATATGTGATTCTTCAGATTTTGTATTAGTTCAGCCTGATGAAGAGACCTGAGTAGTCTCGAAAGCTTGCAATTTGTTACCATCTTTTCAGTTAGCCATTAAAAGGTATCAACCACTGAGGACTCTCAATTCTAAATATTTTTCTATCTACTGGCTAACACGGTACAAAGATATACATTTTTACTGTACGCCAAAAAGACACTTTGATCCCTTCACATACAGTGCATTGGCTCTCGGAATCTGGAACACAGTCCGAACATGTTTCACATGAGTCCCAGTCGTTGGAAAAAATCAAGATATCATTCAAATAAACAATCAGAAATTTATCCACAAAATCCCTGAAAATATCATTCATGAAGGATTGGAAGACGGAAGGGGCATTAGTATGCCCAAAAGGCATCACTAGGTACTCAAAATGCCCCTCTGGGTATTAAACGCTGTCTTTCATTCATTCCCGTGCTTAATGCGAATAAGGTTATACGCCCCCCTGAGGTCAAGCTTGGTAAACCAACTAGCACTTTTCACCCTGGAAAATAGGTCAGAAATCAAGGGTAACGGATATTGATATTTAACAGTGATTTTATTCAGGAGGCGATAGTCAATACACGGCCTCAATGAACCATCCTTTTTGGCCACAAAGAAAAAACCGGCGCCCAAGGGTGAAGAGGATGGTCTGATATGACCCTTCTCCAAAGACTCCTTAATATAAGATCGCATAGCATCGTGTTCAGGTATAGATAAATTAAAAAGGTGACCTTTAGGAAATTTACCACCAGGCACTAACTCAATAGCGCAATCATAGCTCCTGTGAGGAGCTTACTCTCGCTAAACACATCAGAAAAATCTGTCAAAAAGTCAGGGACATCCTGAGACTGGGGAGAGGCAGAAAAAACAGGAGTGTCAGTATTAACACATTGGCAGCCCCAACTGGTCACAGACACAGATTTCCAATCCAAAACAGGATTATGAGTCTATAACCAAGGGATACCCAGTGCAATAATGTCATGCAGATTATGCAATACCAGAAATTTGCAACTCTCCTGATGATCTGGTTCAACCCTCATTATCACCTGAGTGGAAAACTGGGGTTTATTCTCCGCCAAAGGGGTAGAATCAATGCCCAGCAAAGGAATAGACTTCCGCAGGGGTATCATAGGAAACCTACAACATTTGGCAAGGTCAAAATTCATCAGGTTAATAGCTGCTCCTGAATCAACAAAAGCCTGAGCTGAAAATGTGGACAGGGAGCAAATCAGGGTAATAGTCAACAGAAATTTAGTCTGAACACTACCCAAGACAATTGAGCATGCAAAATGTCTTCCCCGCTTAGGGCAGACGGAAATAGCATGAGAAGCGTCACCACAGTAGAAACATAACCAATTGCGCTTTCGAAACTCATGACGCTGAGCCCCAGAAGTCACTCCATCACACTGCATGGGCTCAGGAGCTGGCTCACAAGGCAACACTATCTTACGCATACCTCTGCGCTCACGCAAACGTCTGTCAATTTGAATAGCCAAAGACATAGAATCATTGAGACCAGAGGGAACAGGTAATCGCACCATAACGTCCTTTACATTTTCTGACAGACCCTTCCGAAAAAGGGCTGCCAATGTATCATCATTCCATTTGGTCAGGACTGCCCACTTTTGGAATTTCTGACAGTACGGTTCAGCGTCTTCACGACCCTGATTTAATACCAACAAGGTCTTTTCAGCTTGATCAGTGACATTAGGTTTATCGTACAATAACCCCAGAGCCTGAAAAAATACATCAACATCATTCAAAACAGGATCCCCAGGTGTCAGGGAAAAAGCCCAATCCTGAGGGTCGCCGCGCAGCAGAGAGATGACAATTTGAACCTGCTGTGCTGCGTTCCTTGAGGACTTAGGCTTCAAGGCAAAAAACAGCTTACAGTTATTTTTGAAATTCAGAAATTTAGACCGATCCCCCAAAAATAAATCTGGTATGGGGATCCTAGGTTCCACAACCGGCAACCTAACAAGATAGGTAGCAATACTCTGAACCTCAGAGGCAGGCCACTCCACACGGCCAGACAACTGTGCAAACTCCATTGAGGAAAAAAAAATTCCTCATCAGCACCCAGAGAAAAAGAGGGAAAAAATGCAACAAACAAACAAAAAAAATTTCTGACAACTCCCTTTTTTCTTTTTTCTTTTTACTTTTTTTCCCTTCTGTTGAGTACCATATAATTTTCAGTTTGGCCTGTAATACTGTTATGTTTCGGTAACTGAGGAGAAATTGCAAAAATAGCCAAAGTAGCAATACACCAGAGAGGCTGGAAACTATTGGGTTGCAGGGCCCTGAACTAACCGCAACACTAGAAGTAGCCGTGGAGCGTACCTACGGTGATCCTAGACGCCTCGTCACAGCCGGAGAGATAGCTACACCTAAAGGCAGAAAGATGAAAGCTAACTGCCCCGTAGCAGAACCCCCAAAGAAATAGGAAGCCCCCAAACATGTAATGGCGGTTAGACAAGAGGAAAATACGAACACAGACAGAAAATAGAATGAGCAAATGCTGGGGCCCAATACTGTCTAGATAGAAAAGTATAGGAAAGAATTCTGACTGCAACCCAAAAAAAACTGACAAAAATGCCAACACTTCTGATTAACAAAAAACCTGAGATCACACAACCTCTACCACCTAAATCAGATCTCTGGTGTAACACACAACAATTCAGCAAATAAAAAGTGTAACTGGAACAGAGCAAAAGTGCAAACACAACTGAGCACAAATGCAGCGCCAGGCCCCAAAAGGGGACCAGGCTGAAGTCTACTGCAAGGCAGCAAACCAACAAGGAAAATCCAACCAGAGGAAAAAAAAACAGCAAATCACTTATCTGAATGAAAGCAGGAATGCAAGCTGAGCTCCAAGCAAGACCTGAAGAACAATTGATTACCGGCAAGGCTGCTGGGAGTTCAGGTCACTTATATCAGACCATTCGGATCCAGCTGAAAGCCATTCAGCAATTAGTTCATTACCCTCAGCAACCACCGGAGGGAGCCCCAGCTCCGAAGTCGCCTCCAACTTATTCACAACACCATATATTTTAAAGTGGGCTATCTCTGTCAGATGCCTCAACTTTCTGTGGTCTTCCAAATGTGGCATTTCAGGCCTCCATTCAACTGTTTCTGCTGTGTCTTACCCTAGTTCTATACACTTTTGTGCAGGAAAAAGCAAAATATACAGGCCAGATATTTTAAAGTGGGCAATCTCTGTCAGATTCCTCACCTATCTGTGTGCTACAAAATGTGGCATTTCAGGCCTTCATTCATCTGTTTCTGCTGTGTCTTACCCTAGTTCTATACACTATTGGGCAGGAAAAAGCAAAAAATACAGGCCAGATATTTCAAAGTGCTACAAAATGTGGCACTTCAGGCCTCCATTCAACTGTTTTTGCTGTGTGTTTCCCTGTTTCTTGAAAAATCATCCTCACCTCCCTACTCGACTGCTATAACAATATGAAGCCACATTACCCCCCCCTCCTTTTTTTAACTCTCTTGCTGAATAGCCAGCGTTTCCTTTCCCCCCCTAATGATACTCACAGCATCTTAATAGTCTCCGCCTTAGGACAACCCCAATATGGCTGCTGGAACGCATGGCTCCGCATAGTGGAACGCAGTAATACCGCCTACTTCCGGTCTCTGACTTCCTCTTTAGACCCTGACGCTTAATCCCGCCCTTGAGGCATAAATGGGGACGCAATATGGCGCTGCACACACCAACAAGCGGTGGATGCCGCGTTGAAAAAAGACTGCACCTTATACCTCACCACCACCGGTAAGATTGCACCGCTATTTTCGCACTATATAGCGGCACTATAACTATTGACTTTTCTCCATCTGACTATTCCGTTATCACCACAGTGTCCTTCACCTTAAAGATCATACCGCAGCTTATATGTAAGTTCACCATGGCGCTTTCATCTTTGTCACCACCGCCGTATTATCAGGCTGTATCTTATAATCTTCACCACCGCAGTGTATATAATTACACCTTTGAAATTACACCACATATCTTCAGTAAATGCACACTATTCATACCTATTTACTCTCCTCTGACCTGATCCTATATGTCTATGCTACCCTCACCATAGTGTTTATTGGTCACCATAAGGAATATACCATATATTCTTAGTATATATACTAAGCACTTTCAATATTTGGGACCCATCCTTTATTTACACTTGGTAAAAGCATCTCATGAAGATTCTAAGATAGTGTATGCACTCTTTCCATTAATACCTTTTACTACACTGCGGTACAGTATCCGCTCATACCGTGATCCAATACATCTCACAAGATGAATATATATTTTTCTTGATCTAATATGATGTATTTCTCACCTATAGGCTATGATCTCTTATTAGACACACTAAGTATATGTGTAACGGGTCTGGTGGGTGGAACTACTGACGAGACAGGTCAGGTTGGTGGAACCACATAGCTTTATTATACAAGAGATTTTACTTGTAAGAGAGCGGGTGGCACCTGGGAAAAGGGCAGGGATTCACGGCAGAGGATATAGGTAGTTTCTGGACAGGCAGGTTTGTCACAGCAAGTGACCAAGGAAGTCTCTGGGCAGGCAGGTTGTAACGGTAAGTAACCGAGGCAGTCTCTGGACAGGCAGGTTGTCACGGCAAGTGACCAAGGCAGTCTCTGGGACAGGCAGGTTGTCACGGCAAGTGACCAGGCAGTCTCTGGGCAGGCAGGTTGTCACAGCAAGTGACCAGGCAGACTCTGGGCAGGCAGGTTGTCACGGCAAGTGACCAGGCAGTCTCTGGGCAGGCAGGTTGTCACGGCAAGTGACCAGGCAGTCTCTGGGCAGGCAGGTTGTCACGGCAAGTGACCAGGCAGACTCTGGGCAGGCAGGTTGTCATGGCAAGTGACCAGGCAGTCTCTAGACAGGCAGGTTGTCACAACAAGTGACCAGGCAGTCTCTAGACAGGCAGGTATATACGACCTGATATGGTGGAGCCTCCAGGTAGGCTGCAGTCGGATGGCAGATGATCGCTCCCAGGTGAGCAGGCAAGAGCCGGGGATCTCTGCAGATGATGTCCGAACTTCAGGATGGAGCTGCAGTCGGATGGCAGATGATCGCTCTCAGGTGAGCAGGCAAGAGCCGGGGATCTCTGCAGATGATGTCCGAACTTCCGGATGGAGCTGCAGTCGGATGGCAGATGATCGCTCCTAGGTGAGCAGGCAAGAGCCGGGGATCTCTGCAGATGACGTCCGAACCTCTGGATGGAACTGCAGACGGATGGCAGACAGGCAAGCCGACAGGTAACAGGCAGGTAACTGGAATCAGGAGCTGAAGGCTGAAACAGAGTTAGACTGCACAGGAACAACATTGCTCGGGCACCTACATTAAGGAGGAAGCCCTTAATATAGGGTGGAGTCCTCCAGCATTGGCTGGAGACTGATTTGGAAAATGCGCGCGGCTCCTTTAAGAGCGGGGGAGGGTGCGGGCGCGCGCCCTAAGGCCAGTAGCAGGGAAGGAGCGCGCGGGACCAGCAGGGTGGAAGGAGGACGTCATAGGCGCAGAGGGGGCTGGGAGCACTGAGGACGCTAAGCGCAGGTGAGGAGAGCGACGTCCCTGTCTGGCAGCAGGCAGGGACGCGGGCGCTACAGTACCCCCCCCTCTAGGCCCCCCTTCTTTAGGCCAGAAAGAAATTTAGCTAGGATAAGAGGGGCATGGATGTTCTCCCGAGGCTCCCAGGTTCTCTCCTCAGGACCAAACCCCTTCCAATCCACCAAAAAATAAGTCTTTCTTCCTACCCTTTTTGTGGCCAGAATGTTCTCTACCTCAAATTCATCATCAGCAGACACTGGAGCAGGAGGTGTACCTGTAGACTTAAAAAAAGAGTTAAGAACCACAGGTTTGAGGAGAGATACATGAAAAGAATTAGGAATTCTCAAATTGGCCGGGAGTTTCAATTTATAGGACACCGGATTGATCTGACTGATGATCTCAAAAGGACCGATGAACCGAGGACCTAACTTGTAGGACGGAATTTTGAGTCGAACATATTTGGACGAAAGCCAGACTTTGTCCCCAGGACGGAATTGAGGAGGATCCAGACGTTTTTTGTCAGCATGTCTTTTCATGCGCTCGGATGACTGAATGAGTGCGGACCGGGTACTCTCCCAGATGGAGGAGAATTCTCTAACCAGAGATTCCGCAGCTGGATTGTCCACAGAGATGGAAACAGGGACAGGGATCCGAGGGTGCTGACCGAAGACTACAAAAAACGGAGACTTGGTGGAAGATTCGCTCTCATGATTATTGTAGGAGAATTCGGCCCAAGGCAGGAGCTCCACCCAGTCAGAATGGTGGGCATTAACGAAGTGTCGAAGATAACTGGTCAAATTCTGATTTATTCGTTCAACTTGTCCATTGGACTGTGGGTGGTAAGCGGAGGAAAAATCCAGGGTGACGTCTAGCAACTTACAAGTGGCTCTCCAGAAACGTGAGGTGAACTGAACCCCACGATCCGACACAATGTGACGAGGCAGACCATGAAGACGGAAGATGTGGCGGATAAAGTCTTTAGCCAACTCGGGTGCAGACGGAAGACCTGGCAGAGGAATGAAGTGAGCCATCTTGGAAAAGCGGTCAGCGACCACCCAAATGACCGTACAACCGGCAGAGACGGGCAGATCTGTTATGAAGTCCATGGCTATATGCTGCCACGGGGCAGCGGGTACAGGAAGCGGAAGAAGACGGCCGGTAGGCAGGTGTCTCGGAACTTTGTTGCGGGCACAGGAAACACAGGCAGAAACAAAGTCTATTACGTCTTTGTGCAGGGTAGGCCACCAATAATGCCGAGTAATGAGTTGGAGGGTCTTTTTTTGACCAGCGTGGCCAGCGAGTTTAGACGAGTGACCCCAATGTAGGATTCTCTTCCGATCGGTTTCTGATACGAACGTCTTACCAGGAGGGAGACGATTTAGACTCACGGGAGCCACCTGCATCACTCTGGCGGGATCGATGATATGTTTAGGCTCATCTTCGAGATCCGACACCAGGAAAGACCGAGACAAGGCATCCGCCTTGACGTTTTTGTCAGCTGGGCGAAAATGCAAAAGAAAATCGAAGCGGGCAAAAAACAAGGACCACCGGGCTTGGCGAGGATTAAGTCTCTGTGCCTGCTGGAGGTATGCCAGATTTTTGTGATCCGTGTAGATGATTACCGGATGAAGAGCCCCTTCGAGTAGGTAACGCCACTCCTCCAATGCCAACTTAATGGCCAATAACTCTCGATCTCCTATGGAGTAGTTGCGCTCGGAGGAGGAGAAGAGTTTGGAGAAGAAACCGCAGGACACCATCCTCCCGGATGGCGATTTTTGGGTAAGAACCGCTCCGGCTCCAGCAGAGGAAGCGTCCACCTCCAGGAAGAACTGCTTGTTGCCATCCGGGCGATGCAGCACTGGAGCGGAAGAAAAGGCCTGTTTCAGAGAAAGGAAGGCCTCCTCTGCTTCGGTCGTCCACTGTTTGGGGTTAGCATCCTTGCGAGTGAGCGCTGAGATTGGAGCAGTCCTGGAAGAGAAGTGCGGTATGAAGAGACGGTAATAGTTGGCGAATCCCAGGAACCGCTGAATGGCCTTCAACCCCTCCGGTCGGGGCCACTTCTCGATGGCAGACAATTTCTCCGGATCCATTCGTAGGCCTGTCTGAGAAATGATGTAGCCCAGAAACGGAAGCGATGTCTGCTCAAAGAGGCACTTCTCATATTTGGCGAAGAGGTGATTCTGCCTGAGCCTGAGCAGAACCTGACGAACATCCCTCCGGTGAGACTGAAGATCCGGAGAGAAGACCAAGATGTCGTCAAGGTACACCACAACGCAGGAATAGAGGAGGTCCCGGAAGATGTCGTTGACCAACTCCTGAAAGACTGCTGGAGCATTACAGAGACCAAAGGGCATCACCAAGTACTCGTAGTGGCCGTCCCGGGTGTTGAATGCCGTCTTCCATTCATCTCCTCGACGGATACGAACCAGGTTGTATGCTCCACGAAGATCTAGTTTGGTGAAGACTCTAGCCCCTCTAAGACGATCAAACAGTTCTGGAATGAGCGGAAGAGGGTACTTATTCTTCACCGTGATCGAATTTAGGCCTCTGTAGTCAATACAGGGACGGAGAGATCCGTCTTTCTTTTTAACGAAGAAAAAACCTGCTCCCGCTGGGGAGGTAGATTTCCGGATAAATCCCTTTGCTAAGTTCTCCTCGATATATTCGGACATCGACCTGGTCTCAGCAGCAGACAACGGGTAAATACGCCCACGGGGAGGCGTAGTACCGGGTAACAGGTCAATCGGGCAATCATATGGTCTATGCGGGGTAATGTCTCTGCTTCCTTTTTATTGAAAACATCAGCAAATGACCAATATGGAATTGGGAGTCCAGGTAGATTAGCAGGTGTAGGAGAAGAATAGACAGGATGAACAGGCACCAGACACGTTTTATGACAGTCCTGTCCCCAGCGAAGAACCTCTCCATTCTGCCAGTCGAGCACAGGTGCATGTTTTTGAAGCCAAGGCAGACCTAGTAAGAAAGCATGAGAGAGTCCAGGCAGAACATGAAATGAGATGCTCTCAGAATGCAACATTCCCACCTGCAGGGTTATGACTTCGGTGATAAGTCGGATGGGACGAGGTAGGAGGCCCCCATCCACAGCAGCAACAGATACAGGTTCAACAAGAGGTTTGGTGGGAATGTGATACTTCTCTACTAGAGCCTGTGACACGAGATTCCCAGCTGCTCCAGAATCAAGTTGGGCCATTTCGAAGTGGCGGTTCTTACCGATCAGAATTGAAACCGACAGCAGCAGGGATGAAGAGGATTTATTTTTGTCTAGATTGACCTCTCCGAGCGAACCTAGACACAGGCGTTTTCCCGACTTCTCCGGACAGGTTTGGATCCAGTGCTCCTTACTGCCGCAGTAGAAGCAACTTTTCTCGGCACGGCGTGAGTCCTGACGGGCTTTGACCATCTTGGTCTGGTCGACCTGTATAGGCTCAGCAGTGTGCACCTGAGGAGAAACGGAAGAGGTTATAGATCTCTGACACGAGGGTGCAAGATGGGAAAATTCTTTTTTACGGGTGATCTCTTTGGCTCGTTCCTGGAACCGAAGATCAATTCGATTGGCAAGATTTATTAAATCATCTAGAGAGGTTGGAACGTCCCGACCGGCAAGTTCGTCTTTAATACGGCCGGACAGACCCTCCCAGAAGACCGAAATTAGAGCTTCATTGTCCCAGGCTAGTTCTGAGGCTAAAGTCCGGAACCGTATGGCATATTGACCAACGGTGAGACTCTCCTGACGGAGACGCAGCAGAGATGATGCAGAGGAAGTCTTCCGTCCAGGTTCGTCGAATACCTTCCGGAAGGTCAAGAGAAAAGCAGGCAGGTCAGATACCAGAGGATCCTCTCTCTCCCAGAGAGGATTAAGCCAGGCCAGGGCTTCTCCGGTGAGATGGGACATGATGAAGGCAATTTTGGCCCGATCAGAGTTAAACTGGTGTGCCAGGAGTTCAAAATGCAGGGTGCACAGATTAATGAAACCCCGAGCCAGAGCAGGATCGCCTCCAAACCTAGGAGGAGCTGACAGTCGGGTCCGGGAATGGAAACCACGGAATTGGGAATCAGTGGGACTGACGGATTATGAGTCATGGCTCCAGCGATGGTTGCAAGTGATGATTTCAGAGTGTCCAGACGGGATTTGACGTTCCGCAGGTGACCCAGGATGGTCTCCTGTTGAGACCTCTGGCGAGACAGCTCATGACACAGTTCCGGGAGTGAAGGGGTTTGGGTGCCACCGGGTTCCACGGCCCGAGCAAACTGTAACGGGTCTGGTGGGTGGAACTACTGACGAGACAGGTCAGGTTGGTGGAACCACATAGCTTTATTATACAAGAGATTTTACTTGTAAGAGAGCGGGTGGCACCTGGGAAAAGGGCAGGGATTCACGGCAGAGGATATAGGTAGTTTCTGGACAGGCAGGTTTGTCACAGCAAGTGACCAAGGAAGTCTCTGGGCAGGCAGGTTGTAACGGTAAGTAACCGAGGCAGTCTCTGGACAGGCAGGTTGTCACGGCAAGTGACCAAGGCAGTCTCTGGGACAGGCAGGTTGTCACGGCAAGTGACCAGGCAGTCTCTGGGCAGGCAGGTTGTCACGGCAGGTGACCAGGCAGTCTCTGGGCAGGCAGGTTGTCACGGCAAGTGACCAGGAAATCTCTAGACAGGCAGGTTGTCACAGCAAGTGACCAGGCAGACTCTGGGCAGGCAGGTTGTCACGGCAAGTGACCAGGCAGTCTCTGGGCAGGCAGGTTGTCACGGCAAGTGACCAGGCAGTCTCTGGGCAGGCAGGTTGTCACGGCAAGTGACCAGGCAGACTCTGGGCAGGCAGGTTGTCATGGCAAGTGACCAGGCAGTCTCTAGACAGGCAGGTTGTCACAACAAGTGACCAGGCAGTCTCTAGACAGGCAGGTATATACGACCTGATATGGTGGAGCCTCCAGGTAGGCTGCAGTCGGATGGCAGATGATCGCTCCCAGGTGAGCAGGCAAGAGCCGGGGATCTCTGCAGATGATGTCCGAACTTCAGGATGGAGCTGCAGTCGGATGGCAGATGATCGCTCTCAGGTGAGCAGGCAAGAGCCGGGGATCTCTGCAGATGATGTCCGAACTTCCGGATGGAGCTGCAGTCGGATGGCAGATGATCGCTCCTAGGTGAGCAGGCAAGAGCCGGGGATCTCTGCAGATGACGTCCGAACCTCTGGATGGAACTGCAGACGGATGGCAGACAGGCAAGCCGACAGGTAACAGGCAGGTAACTGGAATCAGGAGCTGAAGGCTGAAACAGAGTTAGACTGCACAGGAACAACATTGCTCGGGCACCTACATTAAGGAGGAAGCCCTTAATATAGGGTGGAGTCCTCCAGCATTGGCTGGAGACTGATTTGGAAAATGCGCGCGGCTCCTTTAAGAGCGGGGGAGGGTGCGGGCGCGCGCCCTAAGGCCAGTAGCAGGGAAGGAGCGCGCGGGACCAGCAGGGTGGAAGGAGGACGTCATAGGCGCAGAGGGGGCTGGGAGCACTGAGGACGCTAAGCGCAGGTGAGGAGAGCGACGTCCCTGTCTGGCAGCAGGCAGGGACGCGGGCGCTACAGTATGCCACAGGTACTTCACCATTTCCATAAGGTATGCTTATTACATTCACTCTTTGTTGTTTTCAATCTACTTATCTTCTTATAGTATATTTTATTTTATTTGGTGCAGTCTTAATATCTTCACAAGACAAAGTCCATAATTTTTATGTGACTCATCGTCATTCATTTGAAAACCCCTCAAATCAGTCGGGTAGGTTTCTCAGTCCCCCCCTTTTCTTTCCTTAATACTGTTACTCATTTTTTCTTTGAAAATATATCGTACCACATATTCACAATACACTGTGATGCTATTGATTTATTTACTTTCTTTATACATATTTTCTTTCATGTTCTCACTTGGGTATATTGAAGATTTATTCAATGTCTATTCATAACATGATGTATATATTCTGTATATCTGTTGCAGTGCTTTGAAAAAGGTTGATTGGTGACCGAAACGTTGTTTTTTTGGTGACTGCAATAAAATTTACCTTATCATTTAAGTTGAGTGCCAAGTTTTCTTTTTCTTGAATGTGGTTGAGTTCCTACTTGTGCACCACACACAGCTGTGCCACGCTATATCTTATAATTTCCCTGTTTCTTGACACTATTTTTCTGTAAAAAAATTAAAAATATAGGCCACATATTTTACAGTGTGGTATCTCCGTCACATGCCTCATCTATCTGTGGGCTAAAAATTGTGATATTTCAGGCCGACATTGAACTGTTTTTGCTGTGTGCTACCCTAGTTAGTGACAATATTTTGCTGTAAAAAACTAAAAATATAGGCCACATATTTTACAGTGTGGTATCTCTGTCACAAGTCTCATATATCAGTGGGCTAAAAATTGTGGCATTTCAGGCCTACATTGAACTGTTTTTGCTGTGTGCTACCCTAGTTAGTGACACTATTTTGCTGTAAAAAAACCAAAATAAAGGCCACATATTTTACAGTGTTTTACCTTTGTCACACACCTCATCTATCAGTGGGCTACAAATTGTGGCATTTCAGGCCTACATTGAACTGTTTTTGCTGTGTGCTACCCTAGTTAGTAACACTATTTTTCTGTAAAAAAAAAAACTAAAAGTACAGGCCACATATTTTACAGTTTGGTATTTCCGTCACATGCCTCATCAATCTGTGAGCTACAAATTGTGGCATTTCAGGCCTCCATTCAACTGTTTTTGCTGTGTCTTACCCGGGTTCTATACACTATTGTACTGAAAAAAAAAATACAGGCCAGATATTTTAAAGAGGGCTATCAATGTCAGAAGTCTCATCTATCTGTAGGCTACAAAATGTGGCATTTCAGGCCTCCATTCAACTGTTTTTGCTGTGTCTTAAACTAGTTCCATACACTATTGTACAGGAAAAAAAAATACAGGCCAGATATTTTAAAGTGGGCTATCTCTGTCAGACGCCTCATCTATCTGTGGGCTACAAAATGTGGTATTTCAGGCCGCCAGCGTTTTCAGATGGGATTTTTTTAAATAATTCTGCAACAAGGGCCCTCTGTTACTGCAACATTTTAGTACACCTGTCTGCCTCTGGAATAAGAGATATAAAGTTCTCCTTGTAGCGTGTGTCTAGAAGTGTCACCACTCACCAATCAGTATTGCCTGTCACCAAAACAAGGTCATGGGGAAGGCAGCACAACATAAACTCAGCCATGCATGCCAGACTGCTAATGTAAGGTTTCCAGATGTTCCTTGGAGCCTGTTTCACCCTTATCCAAGATGGAGTCTGGTACTTCGCCCTACCCCTGAACTTCCTGTCTGTTCTGCTATTTTAGTTCAGGTCAGGAGAACCTCCTTACCTGAGTATTTTGTGCTGTTGGCTCCTGAGCTTCTGCCTGTTTGCTAGGTAACTCCCTACTGCTGTTGCTCGTTACTCGGTGATCTGCCTCTCCATGTTCTGCTGCCTTCAGTCCTCTGTGCATATCACTTACCCTGTCCATAGTTAACTATTGTCTGGATGTCTAGTGAGGAGCTACTCGACTCTGGAACTGTTGTGGTCAGTAGGAATTCTGACATCACTATCTCTTCTCAGACTGTGTTTGTGTGGGCTGCAGTGCTGGACTTGAGCGGGACTTTTGAGCCCAAAAGGTACATATAGTGACCTTCTACTTTAACTCTTCACCTGTGTATTGCTGGACTTCTACATCTAAGTTCTGTGTGCATTTTCATCCATATGATTTCTGGACTTCTACGCTTAAGTGCCGTGTGCATGCACACTCATATTATTGCTGGACTTCCTCATTAAGTGCCATGTGCTTTCTCTTGTATATTACTGCTGGACTCTTACATTTGGTGCCTTGTGCACTCCTACGTCATATTACTGCTGGACTGGTTTGTATTAGCGGTCGCGCCCCGCTATTCAGGCAATGAACATTTCTATATTGTGGTGTGCATTCATTAAAATTGCAGGAAGTGCTCTGTTAGTTTTGTTTCACTTGAACTATTCTGTTTTGTGCTGTGCATTCCTTACAATTACACAAAGAGCTGTGTTAGTTTTGTTTCACTTCTTTAATATACTTATTTGCATCAGCTTTGGTCTCAAATTCATTTTATCCCACGCGATCAGATTCCGTAGTACCCACAAAATTGTTACAGCTAACAGGCAAGATTTTCGTGTCTTCACCAGGAGGACAACTGACCATGCTCTCCTCCTCCTGCTCCTCCACCCTGTTCTCAGGCCATCCACGCTGAACAGATGGTATGACAGTTGTGTTTGTAGTACTGTCTATAGAACATGAAACTCCTGTTTTTCTTTCTCTTCTTACTCCTCATTGTCACCCAATCCACATTGGGATGAGATGAGGCTGGACTGTGTGTGATCACCCTGTATGGTTCCTTGCTCCATCTCATCATGCTCCGCCAGCAATGCATCCTCTTTGATTGTGGCAGAGAGCGTTTAACGGTCTATTAATTGTCCTCCCCCTCACTCGACATTCCCCTCTACAGTCCATCCTTAATGCAGCAGCCAGGGTCGTCCATCTGGCTAATCGGTACTCGGACGCGTCCGCTCTTCACCAGTCGTTACACTGGCAGCCCATATTGGATCCAATTCAAAGTACTTTTTCTCACCCACAAAGCTCTTCACAGTGCGGCACCCCCTCACTAGGGATGGGCGAACCCGAACTGTAAAGTTCGGGACCGTGCCGAACACACAGTGTTCGGTCACAAGGTCCCGAACACAGGTTTCCATGGGAAACCCATGTTACATTTTGGGTCTCGTTCGGGTTCGGGTCCAGGGCCATTATATCATACTTACCTGTCCAGCGATGAGTCCTCCCGTCCCACTGTCTCCCGGCCAAATCAGCTTCTGGGGCCACTCATTAACTGCTGGCAGTATTCACTGCACTCGGCAGTCTTTGACTTTTTCCGGCAGTGTTCGTGCAGTGACCAACTTGCACAGTTTTAGGCGCTCCCTCAAAACACATTTGTTCAGCGCAACCTATCACATTCTGTAATCAAAGTCATTTTATGTGTAAGTGTGTGTGCGTATGTAGCCCATTCACTATCTCCATCTATCCCCCACTCGCTCAAGCTAGCTGGATCATCATTGTAAATACATCATTGTAAATACACACCTGTACTTTATATCTCCCCCACCTCATTGTAGATTGTAAGCTCTCACGAGCAGGGTCGTTTTATTTAGCTTTAATTATTGTATTATTGTTAACGTTGTTACCAATGACTGTTGTGTTTGAAACAGATAAACTGTAAAGTGCTGCGAAATATGTTGGCACTATATAAATAACGATTATTATTATTATTATTAGAGCACAGAGAAGTAGGATGGTGATGCTAATTAAGGCATCATTGCTTCTCTCCATCTTGGTGCACTCCTCAGAATTTTGGAGTATCGTACATATGTCTGACATCCATGTCCACTCCTGAGGTATTATGTGTGGAGTCTGAACTGAATACCAATGACCTTGTTGATGCGTGAAGTCAACAACGGCCCTCTTTTGCTCACAAATCCTTTCCAACAACTGCAGTGTAGAGTTCCAACGCATGGGGACATCACACACCAGTCGGTGAGCCAGAAGCTGCAAACGCTGCTGAAGCACGGCACGGGTGGCTGAAGCTGTAGCTGACTTTCAAAAATAGGCACACAGTATATACAGCAGCTCCGGGTAACTTTGGAGAAAACGTTGAACAACGAGGTTAAGCACATGGGCCTGGCAAGGTACATGTTAGAGCTTGCCTTGCCTCGCCTCAGAGCCACCACCAGGTTCCGGCCATTGTCACACACGACCATGCCTGGCTGTAGGTTCAGCGTTATCAGCCACAGATCTGCCTGCTCTTTCAGAGCTGTCCACAACTCTTCAGCATTGTGCGGTTTGTCACCTAAGCATATTAGCTTCAGCACAGCCTGTTATCGCTTGGCTGAGGCAGTGCTGCAGTGCTTCCAGCTTGTGAATGATGTGGTCATTTGGGAGATGGAGGTTGAAGAAGAGGAGGTGCAGGAGCTGTAGACTGTGGGGAAAACCCAGATTGACATAGAGATCACAATCCTCGGCGTCGGGAGAACGTGTTCCATCCCAAGTATCGTTATTCCACAGCCTCTCCTCTCTGCCAGGCCCTTCACTTGCTTACTATTGCCCAGAGGCTACAGTTTAAAATCCTAACTATTACATAGAAAGCCATCCACAACCTGTCTCCTCCATACATCTGTGACATGGTCTCCCAAGGTCCGACTGGGTCCCACCTTCCACTATGTTAACCCAGTGTGCCATCAGCGAGATGTACCGTCTCTGCCCAGAAGCACTTGTCCATGTGTCCGTGGTTAGGTGGATTTTCAAAGTAACAGCATTGTTGAGGGCACGGGTAATGTTGTGGGACACGTGCTTGTGTAATGCCGATACGGCACACAGGGAGAAACAGTTGCGGCAGGGGACCGATGGCCTTGGGACGGCTGCCACCATCAAGTTGCGGAAAGCTTCCGTCTCCACAAGCCTAAAAGGCAACATTTTGAGTGCAAGCGGACAAGAAATGTGTGAATTTAGTACTGTGGCCTGTTATGTTACGGTAGCTGAGGAGTGCAGGTAAAAAAGGAAATACACCAGAGCATTTGGAATCTATGAGATTGCAGTACCCTGACTAACCACCACAACTAGAGGCAGCCGTGGAGCGTTCCTACGATGGTCCTAGACGCCTCGTCACAGCCTGAGAAACTAACTACACCTAAAGATAGAAATAGGAAAGCTATCTGCCCCGGAGCAGAACCCCAAAGATAATAGAAAGCCCCCAAACATGTAATGGCGGTTAGACAAGAGGAAATACTGACACAGAAAGAAAATAGTATGAGCAAACGCTGGGGCCCAAACTATCTAAATAGAAAAGGACAGGAAGGGTACTTACTGCAATCCCAGAAAACCCTGAAAAACACCAACTCTACTAATTTCAAAATCACCTGAGATCACACGACCTCTACCACCTAAATTAGTTCTCTGGTGTAACAAAAACAGCAGCCACTGAAAAAACTGCAAAAAGCAAAAGTACAAAACACAGTGGCTGGACTAAACTGAGAGGGCAAAAGCCCCCGGAGGGGACCCAGAAGGCCCCCACAGAAGTGCAGGACAAAATGCAAAAATATAGCAAAAACACAAAATAAGAAATTGTCTTATCTGATAGCAGGAGATGCAGACACGACACAGCAGGCTACAAGGGAAACTGGAAAGAAGGATTCAGACCAGAACAATTGATCACCGGCAACCCTGATGGGAAAATGATTCCCTTAAATAAGACCAATCAGTAACACCTGATTCCCAATCCTCACTAGTACCGCTTGTAACCACCAGAGGGAGCCTCTGCTCAGAACTCATCTCAAACCCATTCACAACAGTACCCCCCCCTTGAGGAGGGGTCACCGAACCCTCATTTGAGCAACCAGGTCGGTCAGGATGAGTTCTATGATACGCACGGATAAGTCTCCTAGCATGGATGTCCGAAGCAAACACCCAAGAATTGTCTTCCTGACCATAACCTCTCCATTTAACCAAATACTGGAGTCTTCGTCTAGAAAAACGAGAATCCAATATTTTCTCAACCACATACTCCAGATTGCCCTCAACCAAAACAGGGTCAGGAGGCACAGCAGCAGGAACCACTGGCTCAACAAACCTCTTCAACAAGGACTTGTGGAACACGTTATGGATCTTAAATGTCCCTGGAAGAAGCAAACGAAAAGAAACAGGATTAATAATCTCCATGATCTTATAAGGTCCAATGAACCTAGGCTTAAATTTAGGAGATGCTACTCTCATAGGAATATTCTTTGAGGACAACCAGACCAAGTCCCCCACTTTAAACCGAGGACCATCAGTCCTATGCCGGTTAGCAAACCGCTGGGCCTTCTCCTGAGAGAGGGACAACCTCTCCACTACCTGGTCCCAAATCTGCTGCATACGCTCAACAACAGAGTCAACACCTGGACAGACAGAAGCCTCCGTCTGTCCTGAAGAAAATCGAGGGTGAAACCCAGAATTACAGAAAAACGGAGACATCAAAGTGGCAGAGCTAGCCCTATTATTAAGAGCAAACTCAGCCAAAGGCAAAAAAGAGACCCAGTCATCCTGATCAGCAGACACAAAGCATCTTAGATAAGTCTCCAATGTCTGGTTTGTTCTCTCAGTTTGACCATTGGTCTGAGGATGAAATGCCGAGGAGAAAGACAATTGAACACCCAGTTTAGAACAAAAAGTCCTCCAAAATCTGGAAACAAACTGGACTCCTCTGTCAGACACAATGTTCTCAGGAATGCCGTGTAAACGAACCACGTGCTGAAGGAACAACGGCACCAATTCAGAGGAGGAAGGCAACTTAGGTAATGGCACAAGATGTATCATTTTGGAAAACCTATCACAAATTACCCAGATGGTGGTCATTCTCTGAGAAACAGGAAGATCGGAAATGAAATCCATAGAGATATGGGTCCATGGTCTCTTGGGCACAGGCAATGGCATCAACAAACCACTAGAGCGAGAGCAAGGCTTGGAGCGAGAGCAAGTCCCGCAGGACTGCACAAATTCCCTGACATCGCGAGACAAGGTAGGCCACCAAAAGGACCGACTAACCAAGTCTCTGGTACCAAAAATTCCGGGATGCCCAGCCAATGCGGAACAATGAATCTCAGACATCACACTCTTTTTCCATTGGTCCGGGACAAACAATTTTCCAACAGGGCAGCGCTCGGGCCTATCCTCCTGACACCCCTCCAGAGCAAGTCTCAAATTAGGCGAGATGGCGGAAAGAACTACACCCTCCTTCAAAATAACAGAGGGATCAGATAGCTCAGGAGAGTCCGCAAGGAAACTCCTCGAGAGGGCATCCGCCTTAACATTCTTAGTGCCAGGAAGAAAGGAAACCACAAAATTAAAACGTGTGAAAAACAAGGCCCACCTGGCCTGTCTAGGATTGAGTCGCTTGGCAGATTCCAGATAGACCAGATTCTTATGGTCCGTAAGGACCACCACCTGATGTTTGGCTCCCTCCAGCCAATGTCTCCACTCTTCAAAAGCCCACTTCATGGCCAATAACTCCCGATTACCCACGTCATAATTACGTTCAGTAGGAGAAAATTTT
>JARQOD010011719.1:0-22351 GCA_033576555.1 Oophaga sylvatica
GAAAAACCCCCTTTAAATAATAAAAACACTGACGGAGAGCCCCCCGTATATAAAAAAATACACTGACTGGAGAGCCCCCTGTATATATAATATATATATACACTGACCGGGGAGCCCCCTGTATATATATATACTAATTAAATATATATACACTGACCGGAGAGCCCCCCTGTAAATATATATATATATATATACACTGACGGAGAGCCCCCTGTATATATATATATAATATACACTGACCGGAGAGCCCCCTGTATATATATAATATATATATACACTGACCGGAGAGCCCCCTGTATAAAATATAATATATATACACTGACCGGAGAGCCCCCTGTATATAATATTATATATATACACTGACCGGAGAGCCCCCTGTATATATATATATATACACTGACCGGAGAGCCCCTGTATATATATATATAATACACTGACCGGAGAGCCCCCTGTTTTATATATATAATATAAATATAATATATACACTGACCGGAGAGCCCCCTGTATATATATAATATCACTGCGGGACCCCCTTATATATATATATATATATACACTGACCGGGAGGCCCCTGTATAATAATATATATATTAACACTGACCGGAGAGCCCCCTGTATATATATATATAAATTAAATATATATATACACTGACCGGAGAGCCCCCTGTATATATATATATATACACTGACCGAGAGCGCCCTGTATATATATATATATATATATATAAACACTGACTGGAGAGCCCCCTAATATATATATACTAGACCGAGCCCCGTATATATTATATAAATATACACTGACCGGAGAGCCCCCTGTATATATAATAAATATAATAACACTGACCGGAGAGCCCCCTGTATATATATATATATATAATATATACACTGACCGGAGAGCCCCTCTTATATATATATATATATATACACTGACCGGAGAGCGCCCTGTATATAATATATATAAACACTGACCGGAGAGCCCCCTGTATATAATATTATATATAATATATACACTGACGGAGAGCCCCCTGTATATATATATATATATAAAACTGACTGGAGAGCGCCCTGTAAAATATATATATAATATAATATAATGTATATATATATATAAAAATAAATAATACACTGACCGAGAGCCCCCTGATATATATATAATATACACTGACCGGAGAGCCCCTGTATATATAAAAAATGACGGAGAGCCCCCTGTATAATATAACACTGACTGGAGAGCCCCCTGTATAATATATATAAAATATATAATATACACTGACTGGAGAGCGCCCTGTATATATATATATAAAATACACTGACCGGAGAGCCCCCTGTAATATATTACACTGACTGGAGAGCCCCCTGTATATATATATAATATACACACTGAGAGCCCCCTTAATATATATATGTAATAATATATAATACACTGACTGGAGAGCGCCCTGTTAATATTATATATATATATACACTACCGGAAGCCCCCTTGTAATATATAAATTATATATATATAACACGACCGAGAGCCCCCTGATATAAAATAATATATATATATATATAACACTGACCGGAGAGCCCCCCTGATAATATATATATATATATACACTGACCGAGAGCCCCCTGTTAATAAAAATACACGCTGGAAGCCCCCGAATAATATATATATAAATATATATAAAACATGACTGGGAGCCCCCGTAAAAATAAATAATTAAAAATAATATATATACACGACGGAGAGCGCCCTGTATATATATATATAAATAAAAAATATACACTACCGGAGACCCCCTTATAAAATATATATCACTGACCAGAGCCCCCCCGTAAATAAATTATACCTGACGGAGAGCCCCCTGTAATATAATAAATTTTATAACCTGACCCGAGAGCCCCCTTATATATATATATAATACACGACTGGAGAGCCCCCTGTAATAATTACCTGACTGGAAGCCCCCTGTAATATATATATATATATATAATACCTGACTGAGAGCCCCCCTTATATATATATATAAACACTGACTGGAGAGCCCCCTTAATATTATATTATATAATATACACTGACCGGAACCCCCTTAAAAATATAATAAAATAATATAAAATATACACTGACTGGAGAGCGCCCCGTATATTATATAAACACGACGGAGACCCCCTAATATATTATAATATATATATATACACGACCGGAGAACCCCCTGTATAATATATATATATAATATATATATAAACACGACTGGAGAGCGCCCTGTATAATATTATACACTGCTGAGAGCCCCCTGTATATATATAATAACACAAATGGAAGCGCCCTGTAAAAATATTATACACAACTGGGAAGCCCCCGAATATATATATACACTGACCGGAGAGCCCCCTGATATATATACACTGACTGGGAGCCCCCTGTATAATAAAATCACGACCGAAAGCCCCCGAATAAACACTGACTGGAGAGCCCCCCCGTATATATAAATATACACTGACCAGAGCCCCCTTAAAAATAATAATATAATACACTGACTGAGACCCCCGTATAATATACACGACTGGAAGCCCCCCGTATATATAAATATATAAAACACGACCGGAGCCCCCGATATAAACACTGACTGGAGAGCCCCCTGTAATATAATATACACTGACCGAGAGCCCCCCTGATATAATAAATTAATATATACACTGACTGGAGAGCCCCCTGTATATATAATATACACTGACCGAGAGCCCCTTATAAAATATATAAATTTTATAAAACACGACTGGAGACCCCCTGTATTATATATATACACTGACCGGAAAGCCCCCTGTAATAATATATATAAAAATAAAACACTGAGAGCCCCCGTATATAAACCTGACTGGAGAGCCCCCTGTATATAAAAATAACACTACCGGAGAGCCCCCGTATATAAAACATGACTGGAAGCCCCCTGTATATAAAATAACCTGACCGGAGAGCCCCCTGTATATATAACACGACTGGAGAGCCCCCTGTATATATATATAAAATATATACACTGACCGGAGAGCCCCCTGTATATTTAAAACCCCTGACGGAGAGCCCCCTATATATATAAAAACACTGACCGAGAGCCCCCTTAATATATAATTTAAACACTGACTGGAGAGCCCCCCTGTATATATATACACTGACTGGACCCCCTTATTAATATTTTAATAAATATATAATACACACGACGGAAGCCCCCTGTAATAAAATATATAAATATATACCTACCGAGAGCCCCCGTAATAAATAATTAAAATATAAAAACCGACTGGAGAGCCCCCTTATATATATATAAATATATATATATATACACTGACCGGAGAGCCCCCTGTATATATATATATATATATAATATACACTGACTGGAGAGCCCCCTGTATATATAATATATATATATACACTGACTGGAGAGCCCCCGTATATATATACACTGACTGAGAGCCCCTATATATTATATATATAATATATATATACACTGACCGAGAGCCCCCTGTATATATATATATATATACACTGACTGGAGAGCCCCCCTGTATATATATAATAACACTGACAGAGAGCCCCCTGTATATAATATATATATATATAATATATACACTGACTGAGAGCCCCCTGTATATTATATATACACTGACCGGAGAGCCCCCTGTATATAAATATATATATATATACACGACGAGAGCCCCCTGTATTTATATATATACACTGACCGAGAGGCCCCCTGTATATATATATATATATATACACTGACTGGAGAGCCCCCTGTATATTATAATACACTGACTGGAGAGCGCCCTGTATATATAATATATACACTGACTGGAGAGGCGCCCTGTATATAAAATAATTGTGAGACAGTGAGAGCGTATGTATTGAATGGGGTGTACATTTCACAGGTACTTTGCTGACTTGTATGAGGGAAATGTTGCCTTTGTAGAACTAGTGGTGGAAAAAGGTCATTACAACCATCCATTCAAGTACAACCTGCACTCAGACCTGAATCCACTCAGGTGTTGATTAGGAAGCCAGAAGTAGGTGCTTGGGAGCCACAGTCAGAGAGCTCATTCAGTCTGGACACTTGAAGGTGCCTTCAGACACAAGGAGGAGTATCTGTGAAACTCCATAACTGGTAACATATTGATATGTTGTTGTTTGGGCACAGACTGGTAGAAGTCTGGGTCCCGGATAGAGAGGCCATCTATCTAAGTGTAATTAGAGGCTAGACAAGCCCAGGTCTTTTGTTTATGATTTGTTTTTATCTGTGTGCTGTGGACTTTAAATAAAACTGGTTGCGGCAGTTTTCACCAAACTGCTGTCTGAATGAACTGTTTCCGTGCCATTCTGTCTACCCAACAGCGATCCTAGAGCTAAACCCCCCGGAAAGCTTACAATTGGCGAGAATGCTGGGGCAGCGCAGGGCCTGGTACAGTTAGTGCTGGAGTGTGCATGCAGCACAGTGGCGAGAGACAGCAATAAAGTGAAGTCTATTGAAATAGCAACAGAGGAAAAAAAAGGTGTGTCAGCAGAAACGTCTGTTTGGAGCAGTCTAAAGAGACAGGAGCCCTAATAGACTTTGCAAAGAAAAAAAAAAAAAAAAGTGTGTCTGCACAGAAAAGCTGAATTTTTCTATGGAAAAGACTGTAGAGTGTGTGTATGTCTTGAGTGAAGACTGCCGTTGTTGAGACAGAGAAGTCTGACAGCATGGACGACGAGTGTGGATACAAGCATCTGCTGTGACTCAGTGGGGTCACGAAGGCATCTTGCTGTGACTCGGCGGGGTTGTGAAGATTGTCGTCGCACTCAAATCCAGTTGTGCTGTGGCTCCGGGGGCCACGAAGATTTTTTTCAAGGGAAAGCGGTGAAGTTCTGGTGAGAAACAGTGCCCGCGATGGCTGTGAACGGAGCAGCGAATGGGTCTGACGAGTCGACCGCATATTGAAAAAATGTCTACTGACATGGTGCGGGAACCATGGGCACCGTATGGAATGGCGGCAGTGGACCAATTCTATGGACTCTCCGGGGGTGCCAGTGTTGTCACAGAGTGCCCGGGAGGTGGTAAGAGATGTTGTGAACTGAGTCCCTAAGACTACTGCTGATATTTTTGTGTAAAAATTACCCTGCCGGTGTGGTTGTTAAAAAGGGGCGAGTCTAAAAAAGGGGCGGATTTTCACAAGAGTGTAGAGTGTGGAAAAATGAAAATTGTTACTATGTGGTTGGTACCTCCTAAAAATGACAATGTGACCGTTGCTAACGGGGTAGCTCCAGTAGAAGGGGGTGACGTCAAAAGTGGGAGGTGACCTGTTAGTCCACAACACCATGGGGAGTGACACAGACCCCGTAGCTGACTGGACACTAGAAAGTAAAAAGTGAGTTCAGTCAGGAGAGGCTAGACGAGGGAAGAGAGTCCTCCTCGTCGTAGACGCGCAAGGCCACAAAAAGTTGTTCCGGTAGTACACGCTGAAAAATGGAAATGAGAAGAATTAGTACTGTCTGCCTATGCTTCAAGTGTGGATTCTCCTTTAGAGGTAGAAGAGGAGAAGGCCAGTCATGGCCAAGAGGCTGAACCTAATTTGGCTGCAGTATCAGAGTGACATCTGCAATTTATGTGAAAACCTGGAGGACGTGTCCTCAGACCAGCGAGATCTAAAAGGAGGCAACGAGGAAGTTATCCTGTGGAAAGAGATGTTCCACGCCATTAAAGGGACCGCCGCAAAATCAAGGAAGAGGTTTTGCAGTGAAGCGTGAGAAGGAGGCGCTGCAGATTGGAGTTTCTGGAAGTAAACAAATCCTAGAACGACTGCGCGAACAGCTCAACCAGAGCTGTGTGACTCCAAGAAGAGTGTGATGAACGCAGTAGGGAACTGCAACAGATGAAGAAAGAGTATGTGGATCTCCCAGGGTCAAAGAAAAACTAGAAGAGATAAGATGGATGCAGAGCAAATTGCCCAGGTGGTTGAGACCACTCTGCAGGACACCCGTGATGAAAATGGTGATCTGCGCAGAAAGACCCTAGGTCTGGAAGCTCAGGTGAAGGAGCTACAGATGTCCTGTGATACTCTCCAGAAGGCGAGATGCGGCCTTAAGAAAAGCTCAGACAGATGGAATGTGAGCGGGAAAAGATGGAGGAGTCCCTCAGAGAAGCTACAGACCAGGGCCAGGAGTTGGCCACTGGAAATGAGAGGTGTAACGCAGATACTTCCTCGAGTGCTGTGAGTTTCGGATGATTCGGTGATGTCGGAGCTGAGATCAAGGAGCTCAAGGAGTGTTACAAGCCCATTGACGCAAGAGAAGCTCAGAGACGGCTGCTGAGAGGCGAATGCGGAACTAGAGGAAGAAGTTCTCGCGCTTAAAAGTCGCCTGATACAGTGGTCACTCGGTGAACAAGGCCTCCTTGAGAAAGAAAAGGGCAACCATGTTGCACTCGCTTCCCTGGCCAGGAGAAGATAGACCTGAGGAGAGCTAAGAGTGTGGTAACGAAGATAATTGTGAAATGGAAGTGGTCCGGGACGGAAATTCACGAAATTGTAGCTGTGAGTCAGCTCAGAAGAAGAGTAAAGGGGGAAGAAGCTGAAAGTCATTTGTCCCTGAACCCTGAGCTGATTGATCGTCTGAACCCACTGGTGAGACCGAAACGGTTCGGTACAAGGCCTCGTAGATGTACCCGAGGACTTGAGAGAAGAATGCACCCGGAGTCTGTACATGAAGCGTTTAGGAAGGCCGGGAGCCTGTAAGGTGTATCGACCTCAGAGCTAAACAGCTGGTGGTCTTGTCCACGACTGAAGTTACAGTTAAAGGGGTGGCAATCCTAAGTGACATGCACTGGCGATGTATTCGCACAAAGCGGTTTCTCCGTTGAAGACAGAACAAAAACCGTTAGACAACTAAAGCTTATGAGAAAAGCTCACAGTCTACAGAAGAGGTCATCCGGTCCTCATGTTCTGGTGAGAAAGCTGATTGGAGAAATGGCCGACCCCATTGCAGATAATGGGAAGAAGTCTGGTGTGGTGAAAGTAAGCAGTCCACTGTGATCGCGGGACTGGATACCAGATGAAGACGGCATGGTGTCATTCTACGCTATAGGAACGGAAGAAAGTCTTGAATATGTGCGCATGCTGTGGCGTACCGTGTGACCTACCTGCGAGAGGATAGAACAATTGAATCTCGCTAGACAGCGAGTTAGATAGACACATCATCTGAGCAGCAGAGATGGCAGCCGTCTAAGAATAGTGAGACCCCGAGAAAGGGCCCCCTAAATAGCAGAACAGCTAAGGCTGAAGTTAGGACCTTACAAGATGTCCAGTGGTAGTGGGCTGGGTTTAGAGGTAGTGAGACCTCCAGTAACTCAGTTTGAGAGGCCCATACAGACGACCCGATAGAGTCCGGACAGTACAGAGTCTAACCAGACCTTAGATACCCAGGCAAGACCTGACAAGGTTACGATTGACCACTGGGAGCGAAGGGGAGACCTGACAAGTTACGACCCAGAAATAGTGACGGACGAAGTCTGTGACTATGACAGACGGTAGGTCCCATAGGAATGAGCGAATGTCATTGATTTTACGGGCTGAACAGAGCAAGGGACAAGTAACATGGCTCTGTGTGAACTGTGGGTTGAGGTGATTGGATATATATGTTGTTCAACCCCACAAGCTTAAACTTATGTGATGATCATGATAATGATGATGAATGATCATAATGAAGATTGATGCTAATCAAATAGTGATGATACTGAAAATGGTGATGACCGTGATAAAGATTAAATATTCCTTTGCAGGTGATGGTTGGGGAGACGAATGGTGTTCTCGGAACCAAGTGTCCCCTGAACCTATATATAATATAGTGCTGAGGCAGTGTTCGGAGTTCACTGTCTCTTTGGTTGATGACCAGCCCCCGTCTGGAGAAGAGGGAGGGGATATGTGAGACAGTGAGAGCGTATGTAATGAAATGGGGTGTACATTTCACAGGTACTTGCTGACTTGTATAGGGAAATGTGTGGCTTTGTAGAACTAGTGGTGGAAAAAGGGTCATTACACCATCCATTCAAGTAAAACGCTGCAGCTCAGACCTGAATCCACTCAGGTGTTTGATTAGGAAGCCAGAAGTAGGTGCTTGGGAGCACAGTCAGAGAGCTCATTCAGTCTGGACAAGGGGTCCAGACACAGAAGGTGTCTCCAAGGTGGGAGCTGTCTTTAGCCCGGACACAGGGAGGTGTCCTGGCACAAGGAAGCAGTCCCTAAGAGTGTGAGCTATCTCAGTCTGGGTGCAGGAAGTACCCCGGACACAGGATAGTCGCAGTGAGAATCCGTGCGAATAGCGCTAATAGGAGGTGACCTCTCTCAAGTCTGGACATTGGAGTTGCCTTTCGGACATAAAGAGGAGTTGTCTGTGAAACTCCATACTGGTAACATATGTGATATGTGTTGTTTTGGGCACAGACTGGTAGAGTCCTGGGTCCCGGATAGAAGAGGGCCATCTATCTAAGTGTAATTAGAGGCTAGACAAGCCCCCCGTTTTCTGTTATGATTTGTTTTTATCTGTGTGCTGTGGACTTTAATAAAACTGGTTTGCGGCCAGTTTTCACCAAACTGCTGTCTGAATGACCGTTCCGTGCCATTCTGTCTACCCAAGACAGCGATCCTAGGACAAAACCCCCCGGAAAGGCTACAATATATATATATAATATATATAATACACTGACTGAGAGCCCCCTGTATATATATTATACACTGACTGGAGAGCCCCCTGTATATATAATACACTGACTGGAGAGCCCCCTGTATATAATATAATATATAATATACACTGACTGGAGAGCCCCCCTGTATATAATAATATATATACACTGACCGGGAGAGCCCCCTGTATATATAAATATATATATATAAATATAATATATATAAATATATATATATATATATATACACTGACCGAGAGCCCCCTGTATAATATATATATATATATATATAAATATATATATACACTGACCGAAGCGCCCTGAATAAATATATATATATATATATATATATATATACACTGACTGGAGAGCCCCCTGAAATATATAAATATACACTGACCGAGAGCCCCCTGATATATATATAATATATAACACTGACCGAGAGCCCCCTGTAATAATATATATAATTATACACTGACTGGAGAGCCCCCTGTATAATATATATACACTGACCGGAGAAGCCCCCTGTATATATATATATAATATAATATATATATATATATAAATAATATACACTGACTGGAGAGCCCCCTGTATATAATAATACACTGACCCGAGAGCCCCCTGTATATATATAAATATAAATATACACTGACTGGAGACCCCCCTGTATAATATATATATACACTGACTGGAGAGCCCCCTGTATAATATTATATAAACACTGACAGGAGAGCCCCCTGTATAATATATATATATATATATATATACACTGACTGGAGAGCCCCCTGTATATATAATATTACACTGACCGGAGAGCCCCCGTAATATAAATATATATAATAATATATATATAATATATATATATAATATACCACTGACTGGAGAGCCCCCTGTAATATATATATATAACACGACCGAGAGCCCCCTGTATATAATATATAATATATATATAAAATATATATACACTGACTGGAGAGCCCCCTGTATATATATATAACACTGACCGGAGAGCCCCCTGTATATAATATATATATAAATACACTGACTGAGAGCCCCCTGTATATATATATATATACACTGACCGGAGAGCCCCCTGTATATATATAATACACTACTGGAGAGCCCCTGTATATATATATATACACTGACGGAGAGCCCCCTGTATATATATATATACACTACTGAGCCCCTTATATATATATTATACACTGACCGGAGAGCCCCCTGTATATATATAAATATATAATATACACTGACCGAGAGCGCCCTGTATAATATATATATATACACTGACCGGAGAGCCCCCTGTATATAATATAATACACTGACGGAGAGCCCCCTGTATATATATATATATATAACACTGACTGGAGAGCCCCTGTATATATATTAATATATATACACTGACTGGAGAGCCCCCTGTATATAATATATATATACACTGACGGAGAGCCCCCTGTATATATATATAATAATATATATATATACACTGACCGGAGAGCCCCTGTATATATATATATATATATACACTGACCGGAGAGCCCCCTGTATATATATATATATACACTGACTGGAGAGCCCCCTGTAAATATATAATATACACTGACTGGAGAGCGCCCTGTATATATATATATATATATATATACCTGCGAGGCCCCTGTATATATATATAAATACACTGACCGGAGAGCCCCTCGTAATATATATAATATAATACACTGACCGGAGACCCCCTGTATATATATATATAATATATATATAACACTGACTGGAGAGCGCCCTGTATATATATATATATAAATACACTGACCGGAGAGCCCCCTGTATAATATATACATACTAACCCTATATTATATATAACACTGACTGGAGAGCCCCTGTTATATATATATATATAACACTGACGGAGAGCCCCTGTATATATATATATATATACACTGACGGAGAGCCCCCTGTATATATAATTACACGACTGGAAGCCCCTGTATAATATATATACACTGACTGAGAGCCCTGATATATATTAACACTGACTGGAGAGCCCCCTGTATATAATATAAATATATACACTGACCGAGAGCCCCCGTGTATATATATATATAAATAATCACTGACGGAGAGCGCCCTGTATAATAATTATAAATATACACTGACCGAGAGCCCCCTGTATATATATATATATATAATATATAACACTGACTGGAGAGCCCCCTGTATATATATAATATAACACTGACTGGAGAGCCCCCTGTATATATATATACACTGACTGAGAGCCCCCTGTATATATATATATAAACACTGACTGGAGAGCCCCCCTGTATATATATATATATATACACTGACCGGAGAGCCCCCTGTAATATATATAAATATATACACTGACTGGAGAGCCCCCTGATAATATATATATACACTGACTGGAGAGCCCCCTGTGTAATATATATATATACACTGACCGGAGAGCCCCCTGTATATATATATATATATATATACACTGACGGAGAGCCCCCTGTATAATATATATTATACACTGACTGAGAGCCCCCTGTATATATATATATATACACTGACTGGAGAGCCCCCTGTATATATATATAATATATACACTGACTGGAGAGCCCCCTGGTAAATTATATATATACACTGACTGGAGAGCCCCCTGTATAATATATATATAACACTGACTGGAGAGCCCCCTGTAATATAAATAATATATATACAACTGACTGGAGAGCCCCCTGTGTATATATATATTATACACTGACCGAGACCCCCTGTATAATATATATATATAACACTGACTGGAGAGCCCCTGTATATATATATATACACGACTGAGAGCCCCCTGTATATATAATAATATATATATATACACTGACTGGAGAGCCCCCTGTATATATATATATATAATAACTGACTGGAGAGCCCCCTTGTATATATATATATATACACTGACTGGAGAGCCCCTGTATATATAATACACTGACGGAACCCTTATATATATAATACACTGACCGGAGAGCCCCCTGTATATATATATATATATATACACTGACCGAGAGCCCCGATATAATATACATGACGGAGACCCCCTGTATATATTATAATAACACTGACCGGAGAGCCCCCTGTATATATATATATATACACTGACTGAGAGCCCCCTGTATAATATATACACTGACTGGAGAGCCCCTGTATAATATATATATAATAACACTGACCGGAGACCCCCTGTATATAATATATATATATACACGACGGAGAGCCCCCTGTATATATAATATATATATATACACTGACCGGAGAGCCCCCTGTATATATTATTATATACACTGACGGAGAGCCCCCTGTATATATATATATATATAACACTGACCGAGAGCCCCCCTGTATATATATATAACACTGATGAGACCCCTGATATATATATACACTGACCGGAGAGCCCCTGTATATATATATATATACACTGACCGAGAGCCCCGTATATATTATATCACGACCGAGAGCCCCTGTATATATATATACACTACCGAACCCTGTAAAAATTATATACACTGACCGGAGACCCCCTGTATAATATATATACACTGACGGAGAGCCCCCTGTATATATATATATACACTGACTGGAGAGCCCCTTATATATATTAACACGACGGGAGGCCCCCTGTATATAATATATACACTACGAGAGCCCCCCCTGTAAATATATATATATACACTGACTGGAGAGCCCCCGTATATATATAATAATGAGGTATATATACACTGACCGGAGAGCCCCCTGTTATAATATATATATATAACACTGACCGGAGAGCCCCCTGTTATATAAATATAATATATATAACACTGACCGGAGACCCCCTGTAAATAAAATAATATATATATATAATACACTGACTGGAGAGCCCCCGTATTATATATATATATACACTGACTGGAGAGCCCCCTGTATATATATATATATATACACTGACCGAGAGCGCCCTCTGCCGTCCATGTCTGGCAGTACTGATTACTTCAGTCTCACGCTCTCAGGTGATGGCGATTAGTGGTCACGTGACCGCGGCCTAGCAACACTGTCCGCTGACTTCTTGCTTGGTAACATGGACCGGATGAGGGGCGGGGCAGCGTGACGCCATTTCCGGTTTGGTAGCGTTGATATGGCGGCGTCTTAGTGTTGGACGCTCCGGTTCCTGTGGTAGAGGCGCCGCTATGACTCGCGAGGCGGAGACACGTGACGAGCTGCCGGACTGGGCCGGAGCGAAGGAATTCTACCAGAAATATGACCCCAAAGAGATCGTCGGCAGGGAGTGGGCGGTGCTTGTGGCGGGGTCCTTAGTGAGCCCCTCAGTTTCCCGGGGTACTGAGAGTGACGTCACCACTGTGGTAGGCGGAGCGCAGAGCCTTCATATGTGCAGTCCCGGCAGCCGCGGCAGAGGGCGCAGTGATAGCGACACTGAGCCGTGATCCTGCCTTCTCTCCCCGGCCTGTGCTCTGCTGCTGTGACCGGGGCCGCCTCCTGCAGGGAAGAGACGCTGCAGCAGCTCCGGAGTTCTCGGGGTGTGTGCACACGATCCGGAGCCGCTGCAGCGTATTTCTGTCCGTCCCATCCGCAGGTTACCCGCACATCTAAACCAGCAAGTTATCCGCGGCGTCCGTCCCGCAGGTTACCCGCAGCATCTAACCAGCAAGTTATCCGCGGCGTCCGTCCCGCAGGTTACCCACAGCATCTAACCGGCAAGTTATCCGCGGCGTCCGTCCCGCAGGTTACCCGCAGCATCTAACCAGCAAGTTACCCGCAGCATCTAACCAGCAAGTTACCCGCAGCATCTAACCAGCAAGTTATCAGCGGCGTCTGTCCCGCAGGTTACCCGCAG
Source organism: Oophaga sylvatica (assembly GCA_033576555.1). Taxonomy (NCBI): domain Eukaryota; kingdom Metazoa; phylum Chordata; class Amphibia; order Anura; family Dendrobatidae; genus Oophaga; species Oophaga sylvatica. The sequence continues at coordinate 13,582 of JARQOD010011719.1, forward strand.
CATCTAACCAGCAAGTTACCCGCAGCATCTAACCAGCAAGTTATCCGCGGCGTCCGTCCCGCAGGTTACCCGCAGCATCTAACCAGCAAGTTACCCGCAGCATCTAACCAGCAAGTTATCTGCGGCGTCCGTCCCGCAGGTTACCCGCAGCATCTAACCGGCAAGTTATCCGCGGCGTCCGTCCCGCAGGTTACCCGCAGCATCTAACCGGCAAGTTATCCGCGGCGTCCGTCCCGCAGGTTACCCGCAGCATCTAACCGCAAGTTACCCGCAGCATCTAACCAGCAAGTTATCAGAGGCGTCCGTCCCGCAGGTTACCCGCAGCATCTAACCAGCAAGTTACCCGCAGCATCTAACCAGCAAGTTATCCGCGGCGTCCGTCCCGCAGGTTACCCGCAGCATCTAACCAGCAAGTTACCCGCAGCATCTAACCAGCAAGTTACCCGCAGCATCTAACCAGCAAGTTATCCGCGGCGTCCGTCCCGCAGGTTACCCGCAGCATCTAACCGGCAAGTTACCCGCAGCATCTAACCAGCAAGTTATCTGCGGCGTCCGTCCCGCAGGTTACCCGCAGCATCTAACCGGCAAGTTACCCGCAGCATCTAACCGGCAAGTTACCCGCAGCATCTAACGAGCAAGTTATCCGCGGCGTCCGTCCCGCAGGTTACCCGCAGCATCTAACCAGCAAGTTATCCGCGCCGTCTGTCCCGCAGGTTACCCGCAGCATCTAACCGGCAAGTTACCCGCAGCATCTAACCGGCAAGTTACCCGCAGCGTCCGTCCCGCAGGTTACCCGCAGCATCTAACCGGCAAGTTACCCGCAGCGTCTGTCCCGCAGAGTCCAAAGCGCTGCCACCTCCGGATCGTCTGCACACACCCATAGACTGCAGAGAACATACGGAGCATCCAAAGCGCTGCCACCTCCGGATCGTCTGCACACTCCCATAGACTGCAGAGAACATACGGAGCGTCCAAAGCGCTGTCACCTCCGGATCATCTGCACACACCCATAGACTGTAGAGAACATACGGAGCGTCCAAAGCGCTGCCACCTCCGGATCATCTTCCCACACTCATAGACTGCAGAGAACATACGGAGAGTCCAAAGCGCTGCCACCTCCGGATCATCTGCACACACACATAGACTGCAGAGAACATACAGAGCGTCCAAAGCGCTGCCACCTCCGGATCGTCTGCACACACCCATAGACTGCAGAGAACATACGGAGCGTCCAAAGCGCTGTCACCTCCGGATCATCTGCACACACCCATAGACTGCAGAGAACATACGGAGCGTCCAAAGCGCTGCCACCCTCCGGATCATCTACACACACCCATAGACTGCAGAGAACATACGGAGCGTCCAAAGCGCTGTCACCTCCGGATCATCTGCACACACCCATAGACTGCAGAGAACATACGGAGCGTCCAAAGCGCTGTCACCTCCGGATCGTCTGCACACACCCATAGACTGCAGAGAACATACGGAGCGTCCAAAGCGCTGTCACCTCCGGATCATCTGCACACACCCATACACTGCAGAGAACATACGGAGCGTCCAAAGCGCTGCCACCTCCGGATCGTATGCACACACCCATAGACTGCAGAGAACATACGGAGCGTCCAAAGCGCTGTCACCTCCGGATCATCTGCACACACCCATAGACTGCAGAGAACATACGGAGCGCCAAAGCGCTGCCACCTCCGGATCGTATGCACACACCCATACACTGCAGAGAACATACGGAGCGTCCAAAGCGCTGCCACCTCCGGATCGTATGCACACACCCATAGACTGCAGAGAACATACGGAGCGTCCAAAGCGCTGTCACCTCCGGATCATCTGCACACACCCATAGACTGCAGAGAACATACGGAGAGTCCAAAGCGCTGTCACCTCCGGATCGTATGCACACACCCATAGACTGCAGAGAACATACGGAGCGTCCAAAGCGCTGCCACCTCCGGATCGTCTGCACGCACCCATAGACTGCAGAGAACATACGGAGCGTCCAAAGCGCTGTCACCTCCGGATCGTCTGCACACACCAATAGAAGGCAGAGAACATACGGAGCGTCCAAAGCCAGTGGGGGAAAAAACTACATTAACCCCCGATGGTCAAAGGAAAAAAGTTTTAAGTGAGAAATCAGAGCTGTCACAAATCCAAAAATGGCTCGTGACAGGATCTATGTGATCTAGTCTGGGGATAGTCTATCTCTTGACACTTGTGACTTGATTCTGCGTCATGTTCTCAGTTGCAGACGTGATTCCTCCTGACCGGACTCGTCCCATGGGCCGTTACTTGTACTCAATGACTGATGTACTCCAAGGCTGGCCACTCACCAAGGCCTTATACGTAGGGTGCAGATGCAGCGGATCCTGCCGTTAGATAAAGTCGTAGCTCGTTGGCGGTGATCTTTTCATCACTAACACAATTAAGAACAGCGCCGTAATCATGTGCAATACTCATTGCATATAGTAATATGGTCTCTGTGTACTCAGCCATAGGGGCGGGGCTTCACTGGTTCAGTCATGATTTGCTCCGTCCACACAATCTGATGTTCCCAGGGTTGTGCAGTCACTCAAATCCACTTTCAAAAATCTTGCTCAGTGTCGATTGGGGAGCCGCGCTTGCTCAGTGTCGATCAGGGAGCGGTGCTTGCGCAGTGTCGATCGGGGAGCGGCGCTTGCTCAGTGTCGATCGGGAGCGGCGCTTGCTCAGTGTCGATCGGGGAGAGGCGCTTGCGCAGTGTCGATCGGTGAGCCGCGCTTGCTCAGTGTCGATTGGGGAACGGCGCTTGCGCAGTGTCGATCGGTGAGCCGCGCTTGCTCAGTGTCGATTGGGGAACGGCGCTTGCGCAGTGTCGATCGGGGAGCCGCGCTTGCGCAGTGTCGATCGGGGAGCCGCGCTTGCGCAGTGTCGATTGGGGAACGGCGCTTGCGCAGTGTCGATCGGTGAGCCGCGCTTGCTCAGTGTCGATTGGGGAACGGCGCTTGCGCAGTGTCGATCGGTGAGCCGCGCTTGCTCAGTGTCGATTGGGGAACGGCGCTTGCGCAGTGTCGATCGGGAGCCGCGCTTGCGCATTGTCGATCGGGGAGCCGCGCTTGCGCAGTGTCGATCGGGAGCCGTGCTTGTGCACTGAAGCTGTGTGTAGTACCCAGCTTCACTGACTGTGCGGCCGGAGCCGCTCGTCATGGTGCAAGCACAGCTCAACAATACTGGTTCCTTGAAGCTGGGCCCAACAAGTTACCGGGGATTTTACCCTTCTATGCAGCCCCCTGTAACCACATAACTGTAGGAGGAGCTGCTGGCAGTGTCTCTGGACTTGTCTCCTTTGGGGACATCATTTGTTGTGATCACACAAGAGCTTGTCTCCATCGAGCACATCGTGGACATCATTGGTTGGTGATTACACAGGAGCTGCCGGCAGCATCTCCAGACTTATCTCCATCAAGCACATCGTGGACGTCATTGGTTGATGATTACACAGGAGCTGCCAGCATCATCTCCAGACTTATCTCCATCAAGCACATCGTGGACGTCATTGGTTGATGATTACACAGGAGCTGCCAGCATCATCTCCAGACTTATCTCCATCGAGCACATCGGGGACGTCATTGGTTGATGATTACACAGGAGCTGCCAGCATCATCTCCAGACTTATCTCCATCAAGCACATCGTGGACGTCATTGGTTGATGATTACACAGCAGCTGCCAGCATCATCTCCAGACTTATCTCCATCGAGCACATCGTGGACGTCATTGGTCGATGATTACACAGGAGCTGCCGGCAGCGTCTGCAGACTTGTCTCCATCGAGCACATCGTGGACGTCATTGGTTGATGATTACACAGGAGCTGCCAGCATCATCTCCAGACTTATCTCCATCGAGCACATCGTGGACGTCATTGGTTGATGATTACACAGGAGCTGCTGGCAGCGGATCCTGGTGATTTGTACAGCAGCGGCAGAACCTTCCTCAGACGACCATTAATGACCATAGCTGAGGCCGGAGGTGCCGGGATTTCTGCATGTGTGTCAGACTGCAGACTAGATAATCCAGGGGATGTGATCATGTTGTGTCCATGTTTCCACCATTGGTAGATTGGTGACGTCTCCGTCCGTTGATCTCCATCGTTCACCATTTCTTCTTGGTGCAGTAATACCGATGTAGAGGCGGTGACACAGGCGCACTGTCTTACAATGGTACTAAAATGGAATGGAAAAATATTTTTAACAATAGAAAAAAAAAAATCTTAAGTGGAGAAATCACATGTAAATAAGCTGTTCAGGACTATGGCGGGCAACGATCGCTGAAGACTCGGCCTCCACAGCTTGTTGATGGTGGAGTTACCATTCTTACGTGTGATGGCCGCTCTTACTGCAGAGCTGTGTGTGATTTATACCCATTTCCAGGAGCCCGGACAACACAGCAGAGCTGTGCGAGCTGCAGCTGCTAATATGTTTGTAAGGAAACCACATTCAGTTCTGCTGCACTCGCACAGGTAACGCCCCCATCATTTACAATGAGCTCTGGAGGCGGAGTCTCAGGAGAGCTGTGCCCCGCCCATAGCCCTGAACATGGATTTGTCTGGAATAAGACATTGGATTGCAGATATCACAGAGTCATGTTATTCATCTTTTTTTGCTGTAGGGGACATATGCTTCGATTAAGGGCTATTGGCTTCAGTGATTTGAAACCCATAAGTTTTCCTCCAGCACACTACTTGCTGAGGGGTTAATCAGTCATCTTGTTTAAAGGGAACCTGTCACGTCCTTTTTGGCCTACCAGCTAAAAATATCACTTAACTGTCAGCTATGTATTTCACAACTACTTCTGAAACCCCTGACTCCCCCATGTATCATCCATAAAAACCTTCTTTATCTCGCGCTGCATGGCGTGGCTTATGTTCCCTCACTCCACCCCTCCTCGGCTTGCTGTACGCATTCTTTTCCATGAGTATCTCAGATCACGTAGAGAATTCGCGCATGCGCATTCAAACCTGCCCACCAAATGACGGAAAATATCTCACTGATGTAATGCTGAAACCCCGCAGGAGCACTGGTCAGACCGAAAGGCATCAGAGGAAGAGGGTATGGACCTCGGGTGGTAGTTTGATTTAATTCCCGGATATCTAAACAGGGATGTAGACTGCCATCTATTTTCTTCATGAAGAAGAACCCTGCCGCCACGGGCGAAGATGAGGGTCTTATGTGTCCCTTCTCCAGACTTTCCGCAATTAAATCCTTCATATCTTGTCTGTCCGGACCAGAAAGATTATACAGTCTGGACCTAGGCATTTAGCTCCGGGGGCGGGGTCAGATTAATAGGACAGTCATATTCACGATGACCCCCTCTCAGAAAAAACATTCTCAAAACCAGACAAAAATGCATTATGGATATTATTGGATTATGTTTTGCCAACCAGGGAAGACGGTGCAGGACATAGCAAGGAATTCTCACAATGTACCGACCCTCAGTCTTACATTATTACAGTCTGAGTCAGAGCTTTCTGTGTAAGTCGATGGTGAAGATGGGAATAAGCTTAACTAAAGTACAGTCAGCCAGCCCATGAGTTCCAGAAAACTCCGCATCAACCATGCTGACTTCAGCTCCGCTGACAACACACACAAATGTCCTCGGTTCTTCTCTCCAGCGCCACCTCTGCTGTCAGGACACACCGGGAACTGCAGGTTGACGATAAATGCACTTCATGCTTATTCGGCTCCAGATTACCAAGGGTTAAAAAAGTCTCATTTTGCTTGGGCATCAAAGGACAGGCCCCAATAAAATGTCCTTTTTTTCCACAAAAAAAACACACTTTTTTTTTTTTTTGCAAACATCCTGGAAAATGTACGATGCAGAGGCACCCCCTAACTGCATGGGTTCCTCCACCTTCCCCAGAACTTGCTCACCGCTAGATCGCTCCCCTGGCAAAGGGGCAATACCCTGAAAAAGGAGGCTCTGGAGAAGGTGGTCTTACCCACCTATCCCGAAGGCATTTGTCAACATGTAAAGCCAACGACATATTGGCCTCCAAGGACTCAGGGGTTTCATAAACTGCCAAAGCATCCTTCAACCATTCAGTGAGACCCTGAAGAAATTGGCTTCTGAGAGCCGGGTCATTCCACTTAGTATCAGTCGCCCATCTGCAGAATTCGGAGCGATACGTCTCCACTGACCGATTCCCCTGCTGAAGACAACGCAACCTGGAATCAGCCAAGGAGACTCGGTCAGGGTCATCATAGATAAGGGCAAGATTGAGGATCTCCTTGCAGCAGAGAGATCACAATACCAACTCTTTAATCCTTATTTCCGAAGGAGGAAGAAGTTTAAAATAAAGTTTACAAGCTTCCTGGAACACAAAAAAACTTGTCTCTACCTCCGGAAAACCTGTCTGTGACGGCAACCTTGGGTTCAGGTTGGACCAGCCTACCTGCAGAGACCCCCCAACATCAGCGACCTGCAGCCGCTGTTGCTGAATCTCTTAGCGGAGGTCATTCACCTCCAGAGACTGATAGCGTAGCTGCTCTGTCAGCCCTGCAACCAGATCCATACCAAGGTACAAAAAGAAAAAAAAATACACCCGCAAAAAACACAAAAAAGTCTGTTTTTTTTTCCCTTAAATATGCATGGCCGGTGCTAAGTGAAATACGAATGGATGAGCCCAACGCTACAGAAGGGGGGATTGGAGACCCCTAGGCAGATGTAACATCACCCTGTCTGCCCTAAACGTCCCTATATAGGTTCTGCACCTATCGCCGAGCAGGAACCTAATCCCTGCCTGACCCTGGTGATAAGCCCTGCTTAGGGACTGACGGGGTGAGCACTAGTCGATCTTCAGTACCCCTAAAACAGCTGGATAGACTAACAATGGGAACACTTATCTTGAGTAGACTCAGAGATGTAACACAGACGTCCTCCAGCAACACCAAAGAGGAAGATGGCCGACTGCTATAGCTTCAAGCCTCAACAGGGAAAGGGAAATATCACTCCCAGCAGCAAACACCCCAGTCCAGGTGTGTCAATTAGAGCCAGAGAAAGGTTGCCACTGGGTCAAAGAGTCAGAAGGGTTAAGAAGGTGCCTGCAAAGCCAAACACAGAGACCTTCTACAGCTTCTGACACACCCTTGACAGGACCCCCCTTGTATGAGTGGCCTCCCAACACTCAGGACCAGGCTTCTCGGGACAAGAGGTGTGAAATGAACGAATCAGCCTGGGCATTCACCTCTGATGCGAGACCTACATCCTTTCCTGTGGGCCACAACCCTTCCAGTGCACGAAGTGTTGTAGGGAACGACGTTGGAGGCGAGAATCTACAATCCTCGAAATCTGAAACTCGAGATTTCCATCAACCATTATAGGGGCAGCGGTAGGGTGAGGGCTCAAGAGGTTCCACATACTTCTTGAGCAAAGACCTATGGAACACATTATTATTATTCATTTACAGAGCGCCATTTATTCCATGGCGCTTTACATGTAGAGGGGGCGAATATAGACAAGTACAATAAATATGAGCAATACAGGAGGCACATAAGTACAGAAGGAGAGAGGACCCTGCCCGCGAAGGCTCACAGTCTACAAGTTCCACATACTTCTTGAGCAAAGACCTATGGAACACATTGTGGATCTTAAGAGCCTGAGGTAGCTCAAGACAAAACCCTGCTGGATTAATGACGGCTGTTTTTATAGGGACCAATAAACCTAGGTCCCAACTTCCAGGAATGACCTTCAACCTCACAAAGTCATTCACATTCAGGCCCGGACCTGGCGAGCATTTCCTATCAGCCATACGTTTGTTCCTGTCCCCCATAATCTTCAAATTACTCAGAACCCTCCGCCACACTGAGGAAAGCGACGAAGTAAAACTCTCCTCTTCCGGAACTCCGAAACCATCCCTCCCCCCAAAGGTACCAAATTGTGGATGGTTACCGTATTTACCAAAGAACGGTGACCTGCCGGTAGATTTTTGACGGTGATTAATTGATAGCAAATTCTGCCAGCGGTAAGTAAAATGCCCAATCCTCCTGATTTTCGGAGACAAAACACCTAAGGTAGGTCTCCAAATTCAGATTAACACCTCGGTCTGTTTATTCGACTGGGGATGGAAGGCAGAGGAAAAGGACCACTGCACCCCCAATCAAGAACAGAACGCCCTCCAGAACTTGGAAGCAAACTGGGTCCCCTGATCTGACACCACATAAAGGGAACCCCATGAAGCTTCAGTCTCATTTACAAACACATGAGTAAGATCTTGGCATTCGAAGTTTCCGGTAATGCACAAAAAAGAACCATCTTACTGAACCTAACTACTACCACCAAAACCACAGTCCTTTGCCTGCAGATACCGGTAGGTCAGTAAAAAAATCCATGGACAAGTGTGTCCATGGTCTGTAAGGAATAGGCAGTGGAAGAAGAGGACCAGACGGATGGTATCGTTACTTTAGAACGTGCGTAGATACTGCAAGCAGCTACTTGGTCAACCATATCCCGATGCAACCGCGGCCACCAAAAACACGAGAAAGGAGGTCTGCGTTGCGTTAACCACCTGGATGACCACAAGCAAGTTGTGATGTTCCCAATTACATTGCGGCTGATTTGGTGGCACAAATAACCTTCAGGAGGGCAAGAGGCCCGGGTCGCCCCCTGGGTCTCCAACACTTCACCCTCCAGCTCCGAGTACAATGCCGAAATGACTGCCCCCTTCTGCAAAAATCGGGACAGGGTCCTTATGGTCACCACCACAAGGGAGTCTCCTGGACAAAGCA
>JARQOD010011720.1:0-22350 GCA_033576555.1 Oophaga sylvatica
GAAAGCCCCCAAACATGTAATGGCGGTTAGACAAGAAGAAATACTGACACGAAAGAAAATATAGACAAACCGGGGCCCAAATAACAAATGAAAAGGATGGGAAAGGGTACTTACTGCAACCCCAAAAACCCTGAAAAGCACCAACCCCCTAATTTTCAAAAACACCTAATCACACGACCCCCCCACCTAAATTATTCTCGGGTTGTAACAAAATCAAAACAGCAGCCACGAAAAAACTGAAAAAGCAAAAGTACAAACTCAGTGCTAAACTAAACTGAGAGGGCAAAAGCCCCAAGGGGACCCTGAAGGCCCCCACAGAAGTGCAGGACAAAAGGCAAAAATCAGCCAAAAAAAAAAGAAGAAAAAGTCTTACTGTTAGCGGGAAATTGCAGACACACACAGCAGGCTACAAGGGAAACAGGATTCAAATTGAAACCAAACAATTGATCACCGGAAACCCCCTGATGGGAAGGTGACCCCCTTAAAAACCGGGCAGAAACACCTGATCCCAATCCCCACAATCTTCACTGGACAGCCCACCCGCAGTAACCCCCAGGGGGCCTCTGCTCAGAACTCACCAACCCATTCACAACAGTGTAAGCACAATAGGTCTGAGAGGCCCGAACTACCAAGCAGTAGTAACCCCCAGTTCAGACACAGACCTACCTCTTGCGCCAGAAGGGTATGGGGTACAAATGGGAGGTGCCAGTGCGTTTTCTCAACTGGGGGGAACATGAACAAATTACCACGTTATGCCACTTGTTATCCACTTTGCCAAAGTTACATGCTGTGATAATAACTCCATTCACCACAGGAGCCCTTAACCTCCCACAACCAGTGGAGGATAACGCCCGGCAACCAAGGTGGAGGATTGGTGTCAGCAGCTCCATGTTGGGACAGACACCACTCCACCCACCAGAAACAGGGAGTACATCGAGTGGTTCAGGAATACACACAGGTATTCAGTAAGCACCCACTTGACTTTGGGAAGATTAATGGAGTGCAACACCACACCCTACAGGCAACCATCCCCCATTAAGGAACGGTACAGGCCTATACCTCCAGCACACTACCAGAAAGCAAAGGAGATGTTGCAGGACATGAAAGAGGCAGGGGTGATAAGGGATAGTTTAGTCCCTGGGCAGCTCCTCTAGTTCAATTCAGGAAAAAGGATGGGAGCATGAAATGTGTGTAGATTACAGACAAGTAAATCGCATTACACATAAAGATGCAGACCCTTACCACGTATTGAGGAATCTCTGGCTGCCCTAAAGTCTGCTAATTACTTTTCCATCCTTGACCTCACTAGTGGGTATTGGCAAGGAGCTGTGGTGAGAAATCGGGAGAAAAACGGCTTTCACCACCCCGATGGGACTCTGTGAGTTTGACAGAATGCCGTTTGGACTCAGCAGTGCCCCTGGAACGTTCAAGAGTGATGAGACTGCCTGGGACACCTCAACTTCGAGACTGTGCTTGAGACTATACCTGGGACGACATGATTGGTGTACCCAGGACGTATGAAGATCACTTGAAGCACCTGGCGGAGGTATTTGAGTCACTGTCCAAGTATGAGATGAAACTGAAGCCTTCCGAAGTGCCACCTGCTCAAACAAAAGGTTCAGTACCTGGGACATATTGTCAGCTCAGAGGGAGTAGCCCAGACCCCGGAAGATCCCGCCATCCAGAAATGGCCGGAGCCTAATGAACCTCAAGGAGGTACGTCAGTTCCTGGGACTGACAGGATACTACCGGAGGTTTGTAAAGGACTACACTAAGAAAGCAGCGCCTCTGCAAGACCTCCTGGTGGGACAGTCCTCAAACAGAAATCTCCGTTCCACTGGGGTAAAGAACAGGCTGAGCATTCAAAGAAAAAAAGGAGATCCTGACAGGTGATGAGATCCTAGCCTATCCTGACTACAGCCAACCGTTCCTGCTGTATACTGATGCCAGCAATGAAGGATTGGGAGCTCCTCAGTCAGAAGCAAAATGCCTGAAGAAAGTCATCGCATATGCAAGCAGGAAGCCCGCCCGACCGAGAGGAACCCAGAGAACTATAGCAGCTTCAAGTTAGAGTTCCTGGCAATGGTCTGGGCCATTACTGAGAGGTTCAAGCACTACCTAGCCTCCAGCAAATTCACGCCTACACTGACAATAACCCCTTGACACATCTTGAAACAGCCAAGCTGGGGGCCAGGAACAACGCTGGATGGCTCGGCTGTCAAACTACCAATTCACAATCAAGTACCGGGCGGGCCGCAAGAACGCCAACGCTGACGCCCTGTCCAGGATGCCACACGATTCGGACACAGAAGAGGAATTGATGACCTGGAGGAGATTGAACTCCTGCCTTTCACAGGAATGGGATGATCCACGAGCAACGAGTCTTCGGGAGGCAGCACGGTAAGACGTTAAATCCTTTACCTCACCACAGCTGGAAGGAGCAGGGCCGCCATCAGGGCATTACAGCCCTGACTGGCGTATGGGCCCGATCAGCAGAGGGGCCCGCACCGGGGCCCCCGTCACCTACCCATCGGGCCCCACTGCCCCGCCCCCAGCGGCAGGATTCTGCTGCTCAAATAATGAACCTGCATCCAGGACGCAGTTCAGTTACTCTATTAACGTGGCCCGCCACGAATAGTTAAGCTGGCCAGCCAATGTAGGGTGCAGCTGAGTCGCGCCGCACGTCGCCGCGCTACGCATTGTCAGTTGCCGACCAGTGCGCGCTTTCTCTGCAGTATGGATGGATCGCTCACCGCTGGAACCCGCAAGGTAAGGAGAAAGCTTTTTTTTTTTTTTAAAAGTGCAAGCGGCAAACCGGGGGCCCGGCATAATGAAGACGGGCAAGACTGAGGCAGAATGGAGACAGGGCAGGACTGGGGGCAGAATAGAGACGGGGCAGGACTGGGGCAGAATGGAGACAGGGCAGGCGGGGGCAGAATGGAGACGGGCAGGACTGGGGGCAGAATGGAGACGGGGCAGGACTGGGGCAGAATGGAGACGGGACAGGACTGGGGGGAGAATGGAACGTGGCAGGGCTGGGGCAGAATGGAGATGGGGCAGGACTGGGTGCAGAATGGAGATGGGGCAGACTGGGGGCAGAATTTGGGGATGGGGCAGGACTGGGGGCAATGGAGATGGGGCAGGACTGGGGCGAAGGAGACGGGGCACAATGAAGACGGGACAGGACTGGGGGCAGAATGAGACGTGGCAGGACTGGGGGCAGAATGGAGACGGGGCAGGACTGGGGGCAGAATGGAGAAGGGCAGGACTGGGGCAGAATGGAGACGGGGCAGGACTGGGGCAGAATGGAGACGGGGCAAGACTAGGGGCAGAATGGAGACGGGCAAGACTAGGGGCAGAATGGAGATGGGCAGGACTGGGGGCAGAATGGAGACGGGCAGAATGAAGACGGGGACAGGACGGGCAGAATGAGACGGAGCAGGACTGGGGCAGAATGAAGACAGGGCAGTACTGGGGCAGAATGGAATGGGGCAGGACTGGGGCAGAATGGAGATGGGCAGACTGGGGGCAGAATGGAGACGGGCAAGACTAGGGCAGAATGGATATCTATATCAAAAAACTGACCGCACATCCAAACTTAGATTCAGTGTGAACAGTGCTAAACCTAGAGTCACCAATTCATATACATAACAAGAAGAAAAGTAGCACACTGTAGCGCTATAGCTTGCAAACACGAAATATGAAAAATATGAAAAATGAATTACATCATTACCTTAGAAATATGAAAAATTGAGAAGTCTTAACGCATAAGATGGCCAAATTATGTGAGCCTGATAGCCACGTCAAGGCTCTTCTCGTATATCAGGTCCCTAACTAATGCCTATCCTCGCTTTAGAAAAGTCTGTCTGCATGGGAACCTATGAATCCTCTTTTCAACTAAAATCTACATCTCTGTGGAGGGTGATGAACCTGCTGTAATTAAAAGGCCTGTGACCACCAGGTGAGTGCTCAGGCAGAAGGTAAATGAATACATATCAAAAAACTGACCGGCACATCCAAACTTAGATTCAGTGTGAACAGGTGCTAAACCTAGAGTCACCAACTCAATACATACAAGAAGAAAAGGTAGCACACTGTAGCGCTATAGCTTGCAAACACGAAATATGAAAAATATGAAAAATGAATTACATCATTACCTTAAAATATGAAAAATTGAGAAGTCTTAGCGCATAAGATGGCCAAATTATGTGAGCCTGATAGCCACGTCAAGGCTCTTCTCGTATATCAGTCCCTAACTAATGCCTATCCTCGCTTTAGAAAAGTCTGTCTGCAGGGAAACCTATGAATCCTCTTTCAGACTAAAATCTACATCTCTGTGGAGGGGTGATGAACCTGCTGTAATTAAAAGGCCTGTGACCACCAGGTGGAGTGCTCAGCAGAAGGTAAATGAATACATATCAAAAACTGACCGGCACATCCAAACTTAGATTCAGTGTGAACAGGTGCTAAACCTAGAGTCACCAACTCATATACATACAAGAAGAAAAGGTAGCACACTGTAGCGCTATACTTGCAAACACGAAATATGAAAAATATGAAAAATGAATTACATCATTACCTTAGAAATATGAAAAATTGAGAAGTCTTAGCGCATAAGATGCCAAATTAGTGAGCCTGATAGCCACGTCAAGGCTCTTCTCGTATATCAGTCCCTAACTAATGCCTATCCTCGCTTAGAAAAGTCTGTCTGCATGGGAACCTATGAATCCTCTTTTCAGACTAAAATCTACATCTCTGTGGAGGGGTGATGAACCTGCTGTAATTAAAAGGCCTGTGACCACCAGGTGGAGTGCTGAGGCAGAAGGTAAATGAATACATATCAAAAAACTGACCGCACATCCAAACTTAGATTCAGTGTGAACAGGTGCTAAACCTAGAGTCACCAACTCATATACATACAAGAAGAAAAGGTAGCACACTGTAGCGCTATAGCTTGCAAACACGAATATGAAAAATATGAAAAATGAATTACATCATTACCTTAGAAATATGAAAAATTGAGAAGTCTTAGCGCATAAATGACCAAATTATGTGAGCCTGATAGCCACGTCAAGGCTCTTCTCGTATATCAGGTCCCTACTAATGCCTATCCTCGCTTTAGAAAAGTCTGTCTGCATGGGAACCTATGAATCCTCTTCGTCTCATATTTCTAAGGTAATGATGTAATTCATTTTCATATTTTTCATATTTCGTGTTTGCAAGCTATAGCGCTACAGTGTGCTACCTTTTCTTCTTGTATGTATATGAGTTGGTGACTCTAGTTTAGCACCTGTTCACACTGAATCTAAAGGGTATGCCACACTAAAACACATCGCTAACGGATCGCTAAAAAACGTCACTATTTAGCGATCCCGTTAGCGATGTTGTGTGTGCGGCAGCTGCCAGCGACGAGCTCTGATCTCGCTCGTCGCTGGAATCGTTCCGGACCCTATTTTATCGCCGGCGCTCCCGCTGGTAAGTATAATCGCTAAGTGTAGCACCTTTTTTTAGCGATTTAGCGTACTTTTGTACCGCTAAAGTCGTTAAGGAGATCGCTAACCGCGATAGCGTCCTTAACAACATCGCTAAGTTAGGTAGCTACTAGCGATATAGAAACAATCCCGCTAGCGATCTCATTAGTATGCGACGCTAACGAGATCGCTAGCGGGATTGTGTAGTGTGGCAGTACCTTTAGTTTGAATGTGCCGGTCAGTTTTTTGATATGTATTCATTTACCTTCTGCCTGAGCACTCCACCTGGTGGTCACAGCCTTTTAATTACAGCAGGTTCATCACCCCTCCACAGAGAGTAGATTTTAGTCTGAAAAGAGGATTCATAGGTTCCCATGCAGACAGACTTTCTAAAGCGAGGATAGGCATTAGTTAGGGACCTGATATACGAGAAGAGCCTTGACGTGGCTATCAGGCTCACATAATTTGGCCATCTTATGCGCTAAGACTTCTCAATTTTTCATATTTCTAAGTAATGATGTAATTCATTTTTCATATTTTCATATTTCGTGTTTGCAAGCTATAGCGCTACAGTGTGCTACCTTTTCTTCTTGTAGGGGCAGAATGGAGACGGGGCAAGACTAGGGCAGAATGGAGATGGGGCAGGACTGGGGGCAGAATGGAGACGGGCAGAACGAAGACGGGACAGGACTGGGGCAGAATGGAGATGGGGCAGGACTGGGGCAGAATAAAGACAGGGCAGTACTGGGGCAGAATGGAGACGGGGCAGAATGAAGACGGGACAGGACTGGGGCAGAATGGAGACGGGGCAGGACTGGGGCAGAATGGAGATGGGGCAGACTGGGGCAGAATGGAGACGGGGCAGGACTGGGGCAGAATGGAGACAGGGCAGGACTGGGGCAGAATGGAGACGGGCAAGACTAGGGCAGAATGGAGATGGGCAAGACTAGGGGCAGAATGGAGATGGGGCAGGACTGGAGGCAGAATGGAGACGGGGTGAAAGAAGACGGGACAGGACTGGGGCAGAATGGAGACGGGGCAGACTGGGGGCAGAATGAAGACAGGGCAGTACTGGGGCAGAATGGAGACGGGCAGAATGAAGACGGGACAGGACTGGGGCAGAATGGAGACGGGGCAGGACTGGGGGCAGAATGGAGATGGGGCAGGACTGGGGGCAGAATGGAGACGGGGCAGGACTGAGGAAGAATGGAGACAGGGCAGGACTGGGGGCAGAATGGAGACGGGGCAAGACTAGGGGCAGAATGGAGATGGGGCAGGACTGGGGGCAGAATGGAGATGGGGCAGAATGGAGATGGGCAGGACTGGGGCACAATGGAGATGGGGCAAGACTAGGGCAGAATGGAGATGGGGCAGGACTGGGGGCAGAATGGAGATGGGCAGGACTGGGGGCACAATGGAGACGGGCAGAACTGGGGCAGAATGGTGACGGGGCAGAATGGAGATGGGGCAGGACTGGGGCAGAATGGAGACGGGGCAAGACTGGGGCAGAATGGAGACGGGGCAGGACTGGGGCACAATGGAGACGGGGCAGGACTGGGGGCACAATGGAGACTGGACAGGAAGGATGGAGACTGGGCAGAAATCAGAATGGAGACTGGGCAGGAATCAGCATGGAGACGGGGCAGGAATCAGCATGGAGACGGGGCAGAATGGAGATGGGCAGGAATCAGGATGGAGATGGGGCAGAATGGAGACTGGGCAGGAATCAGGATGGACACGGGGCAGAATGGAGACTGGGCAGGAATCAGTATGGAGACGAGGCAGGATTGGAGACACTGGAGGCAGGATGGAGAAGGGGCAGGATAGAGACGGGCAGGATTGGAGACACTGGGGGCAGGATGGAGACGGGGCAGGATTGGAGACACTGGGGGCAGGATTGGACATACAGACAGGGGGCAGAATGAAAGACATGAGGCCAGAATGGAGACACTGGGGGCAGAATGAAAGTCATGGAGGCATTATTGGAGACACTGGGGGCAGGATGGAAAAAGGGCATGATTGGAGACACTGGGGGCATGATTGGAGACACTGGGGGCAGGATTGGAGGCACTGGGGGCTTGATTGGAGACACTGGGGGCAGGATTGGAGGCACTGGGGGCAGGATTGGAGGCACTGGGGGCAGGATAAAAGACATGGGGGCAGGGTTGGAGACAGATGGGGCAGGGTTGGAGACAGATGGGGCAAGATGGGGAGATCATATGGGGCAGAATGGATACTCATGAGGGCGGGATGGGAGCACATATGGCTGAAGCCAGGAATTATTACAATAGGGGCTAATTAAGGGATATTATTACTGCAGTGATGTATTTATTTTATTTTTTTGAGTATACTGTTTTAAATGGGGGAAGGTCCTGTTACTGTGCAGAGTGACATTATGTCACCTTTTTTTTCTTCATCTGGTGTAGTTTAGAAGTTGGGAAAAAAATAAATAATGTGTTCTGCAATCGGAGCTCTAGATAACTGTGTTATTTCCTGCAGAGACGAGCCTTGGCGGGAAGACGTGATGGCGGTCTATGCTGGATGAAAGATGAAAAGCAAAGATGAAGGACTTCACCTAGAGACGTCACTGGTGAGTCAGTGTTACCTGTACACTGACACTATACACTGTATACAGAGTTCCTGTGTACAATGTCACCGGTGATTACTGTATTACCTATACACAGACACTTCATACTAAGTACAGATCTCCTGTGTAGAATGGCACTTATGGTGGTATTGTGTTTTTTTTTTTTTTTTTAAATTACTGATCAGTATTGTAGTATTCAGTCACTATGTGGTGGTAATATGCGGTCTGGTCATGGTGTGGCAGTATTTGTTCCTTGTATGTGCTATTCGGTCACTGTGTGGTGGTAATACGTGTCTGGTCATGGTGTTGCGGTATTTGTCCCTTGTATGTGATATTATTCGGTCACTGGTGGTAATATGTGGTCTGGTCATGGTGTGGCGGTATTTGTTCCTTGTATGTGCTATTATTCGGTCACTGTGTGGTGGTAATATGTGGTCTGGTCATAGTGTTGCGGCATTTGTCCCTTGTATGTGATATTATTCGGTCACTGGTGGTAATATGTTGTCTGGACATGGTGTGGCGGTATTTGTTCCTTGTATGTGATATTATTGGACATTTTAAAAATTGAAAAATAAATAAAAATATACCTAAATTGTATTGCATATTTTAACAAATATTTAATAGGTTACAGTAGAGTAGAGCCCGGCCAAAAGTGTCTACCATGTTATGGTGGCTACTTAAAAAAATCTTTTGGCCAAAACTAGATCTGCTGGCTATATGTGTGATCTGGTGATGGGAACTGTTAATGTAGGATTGGTGAGAAGTGGAGTTTTTCCAAGAGAGAGCGGTGGGACTGTGGACAGTTCGAGGGGTGGAGCCTGGGCAGAGTCTCAAGGGGGCCCCAAAAATTTTGCCAGTATGGGGCCCCGAAATTCCTAGTGGCAGCCCTGGTCATCCGTATCAAGGAGCTGATAACTCAAGAAGGTTCCTCCTTGGAGAAGGATGCGTCTCCACAAGCAAGGCAGCTGTGGAATGAGAGAAGCCGGCTGTTTATCTACCGTGAGAAGCTGTGCCGGAGGTACGTCAATCCAAAAACCCATGACATGGTATGGCAGATAGTAGTCCCCAGAACAGATATCCAGATGGTGTTGGAAGCTTACCACGATCAGGCGGGGCACTTTGGCTGGAAGAAGCTGGAGACCCTGTTGAAGTGTTGTTTCTACTGGGTGGGAATGTGCAGCTCCATTGAGAGGTGGTGCAAAAACTGTGGACCCTGTAGCCTCAGAAGAAAAGACTACAGCAGCCAGAAGTCACCCCTGCAACCCATCAAGACGACTCATCACTTGGAGATCGTGGCCTCTGGACCATGTCAAGTTGTCACCCAGCCGGTCAGGATACTCCTATGCCCTGACTATGGTGGATCACTACTCCAGGTTCCGGGTGGTCGCCCCTCTCAAAGATCTGACGGCAGAGACGGCAGCAAAAACTGACCAAGGCCCAGCCTTTGAGGCCGAATTGTTCAAACAGTTCTGCCATCTGTACGGATGTAAGAAGATAAGAACCACACCGTACCACCCACAAACCAATGGTCTCTGTGAAAAGATGAATCACATCGTCATTGATCTGCTGAAGACTGTGTGGAGCCCAGCTGCGACTGGATTCATATCTCCCAGAAGGGTGCACTGAAGGAATACACCACTAGAGGTCATTATATACATGCACACACCTTCACCCATCCCCAAAGACCACCAGAGGGAGCTGTTTAGACATATAAAGGAGGGTGAACACAGGAAACATCAAGCCATTCAGCCATAAGCCAGTGAAGTTTAGTCACCTCAGAGAGTGCAGAAGCGAGTTGGTTCGGAGGAGAGCTCAGTTGGTAGCTGAAGAGAGAGGCTGCAGAGCCATTCAGTTCAACAAGAGTGGAGGCTAGTAAAGGTGGAACGGAAACCACTCCAGCCTAGTCAGAGCTGAAGCAAGTGAGTGCAGCTCAGTGAAAAAGCGTGCCGACGCTTAGAGAGCGGCAAAGAGGCAGCCCACCAACTGCCAGTGTGTGATCGTGCGAGGGCCCGGGTAGGCCGAAGGCGAGTGGAAACAGAGAAGGGACTGAGGAGCCTAATTACCTCATCCCGATCATTACAACTGGATGCCGGGGTCCGAGCCTATAGGGATCTCCACGACCCATTAGGAGAACACCGGAGTTCCTGGACTGTGTATTTTCCAGGGAAGGCCCAATCACAAGGTCAGCCAGGTGCAGGACGGAGACCAAGTTAGGCCTAGCTACAAGCAGGCCAGGACTTTATCACAAAAAGGCAAGGAACAGGAGGCCACACACCTACTCAGTGGATGAATCTGGATGTGCACCATTCACCCTACAGTGCTCCGGGGAGTGCCTGCAACATCTTCAGTAAAGGTACCAAAGTGACTCGTGTGTGTGTCTACCTTATTACCCCTCACTGCCGGGTCCCCGTTTGTCCTGCATCCCTATCCATTTCTCTGCCCTGAAGGACTCAGCCTTACCTGTGGAAGGCTTAACATCTAGTTGCGCAATATTAACCCTTCAGTGGATCTGCATAGCAGCACTGGTCACCCTGACCAGGTACCACAGGTGGCGTCACGAATCCCCATACCAATATTCAACTCCCCTGTAAATATCCCACATTAAAGGATAAGCACCAGAGCCACGGACTGAGCTGTGTCGCCGTGACATTCCCCATAGTAGTCTATAGGCTCAGATCCGAGTTCCCATTGCTCTGGAGGGCGACTCAACTGTACCACTCAAGGAGAGAAATCAGTGGCCAGACCTACTACCTGATTTGGTAGATCTGTACAATCACATACCTGTGAGTTCCACCAATTGCACCCCAGCTTACCTCATGCGGGCAAGACCAGGGAAGCTGCCCATGGATCTGGAGCTTGGTGTTGTAGAGCCCGAAGCAGATGTGACCACCGAGGACTGGGATACGTCCAGACAGGAATAGTACAGAAAAGTACAGGCCTGCGTTGAAGATAGTCTCAATCGAGTGAGAGACAAGCAAGAGGGATCACTACAACAAAAGTGCATCAGCTGAACCTTTCACACCTGGTGAAGTCGTGCTAAAAAGAAAGAGGAGGATGCACAAACTCGATGATCATTGGGAAAGAGAGCCCTACACTGTGTTGAATTCAAGGTTTGATAACAGGAAAATGTGTCTAATCAGTAAAGATGGAGGAAGAACGACTGCAACTGTATCCAGAGATCACCTAAAGTTGTGTCTGGATCTGTTAAAACTACAAAAGGAAGAACCTGTCGTCAATAAGGAGGAACATGGCGAAGCAGTCATACATACAGAATTAGGAGATTTCCCAGCGGATTGGCCCCGAATTGGAGAAGCCGTTATCATCCCTGTACTCCAATTCTATCAACAACAAGGAGAACCTCTACATCAAGTTGAGCCGGTTGCCGCAGTAGAGTCAGTTCCAGAGAAACCTGCTCCAGCAGAATCCCAAGAAGCAGAATCCCAAGAAGCAGAATCTCAGGAAGAAGGATCCCCTGCAGAGACAGAACCGGATAACCCAGCCCAAAGTATACTTGCCAGTCCTCTAGGGAGATTACGGCAATTCTTTAACCTATCTGCACATAGAAAAAGACAGGGACACTGGCACCACGATACTCCCGCACTACGTAAGTTGACCCGTAGTACGAAAGGGCAACTCCCTGCAAGGTATAGAGACTAGGCAACCACCTAATAAATGTAGATAGTTATCCTAGAGCCATTGTACATAATTGTAATATATTGTTATTTCTATTATGCTTTAACCAGTTGTTTAATAAGTTGTCTTTTGCTTTTCACGGCAATTCAAGTGAAATGGACATTGTTTACTTGTTTTTTCCATTACCCTTTGAGCAATCTTCCAAAAGAGACTCGGACTTTTCGGTTGCTCATTCCCTACTTGTTTTTACCATGTAACTATTTATATAGTTATTTAATTGTTATGCAACAGTTCAACTGCCTCACCTCCGAAAAGGGAAGATATAGTTTGTCTAATGTTTACTGTTTTGTTTTGTAGAAAAAGTATTTCAGCCCAGGAGTGCTGTGTTGTACTAGGGGGGGATGTGGAGCCCAGCTGCGTTCGGATTCACAAATCCAGAAGGGTGCATGAAGGATTGTACCACTAGAGGTCTCACTATGCATACACACACCTTCACCCGTCCCCTAAGACCACCAGAGGGAGCCCTAATAGGAATATAAAAGGAGGATGAAGGCAGAAAGTGAGGTAGATAGTCTGAAGTCTGGAGTTCAGAGCAGACTTGAGAGGAGACTTGAGAGGCAGACTCCAGCAGAGATTTGAGAGACTTGAGAGTAGTGCAGCTCAGCAGAGTTGAGCAAAAGGCAGAAGGCTGCAGTCTGCAGCAAAGTGAGTTCAGCTCAATTCAGTAGAGAGCTAGGAGCGTGCCGACGCTCTGAGAGTGGCAGAAGAGGCAGCCCACCAACTGCCAGTGTGTATAATCTTGTGAGGACCCAAGTAGGCCGAAGGCAAGAGGAGAGTAGCAAAGGGGCAGAAGAGCCTAATCATCTCCCCAGCAAGTATACACCGGACGCCGGGTTCGAGCCTATAGGGATCTCCACGACCCATTAGGAGAACACCGGAATTCCTGGAGGACTTCAAGCCCCAGGAGTATCACAGAACTGATACGTAACAGGGCCAGAAGGAAGGAGTTCAGGCGGGCAGGGCCCTGCAAGCAGGGACACTGTTCTTTAAGAGAAGGTTCAATCACAAGGTCAGCCGGGCGCAGGACAGAGATTAAGTTAGACTCAGCTACATGCTGGCCAGAACTCCATTACAGAAAGGAAAGGAACAAGGAGGCCTTAAACCTACTCAGTGGGAGAATCTGGATGTGCACTCTTCACCCTACAGTGCTCCGGGATGTGCCTGCAACATCTTCAGTAAAGGTACCAAAGTGACTTGTGTGTGTGTGTCCATCTTCTTACCCCTAACTACTACTGTTCCCCTCCGTCCTGCATCCCTACACATCTACCTGCCCTGAAGGACTCAGCCTCACCTGTAGGAGGCGTAACATTTAGCTGCACAACACCAATCCTTTCAGTGGATCTGCACCGCAGCGCTGGTCACCCTGACCAGGTACTACAGGTGGCGTCGTGAATCATCATACAAACATTTATTCCCCTGTAAATATCCCCCATTTATGGTGAGCGCCCAGGGCCACGGACTGAGCTGTGATGCCGTGACATCCCCCATAGGAGTTAATAGGTTCGGATCCGAGTACCCCCACTGCCCTGGGAGGGCGGCTCATATCTATAACTCAATATCAATACCATCAGTGAGGGTTTGGACCCTTTCACATTTTGGTCTTCCAAAATGGATGAGTGGCCTGAGCTTGCCTAACATGCCTGGGAAAATTTATCATGTCTTGCAGCCAGTGTTCTCTCAGAACGTGTCTTCAGAGCTGCTGGTCATGGATCTCCAAGGACTTTTGCACCCCAATCGGAGACTGTACAGACTGGGCGGTGTTGCATTTTTTAGTGTACTGCATTAATCTTGCATAATTGCATGCTGTGATATCTTTAGTGTGGATTTTGTGCCTGTTATTGCTGCTGCTTCTGCTGAAGATGATAACACAAATTTGTGTACATATGAACAGTCATGGTTGGTCTCCATCTGCTGGATTGGGTGTAGTGAAAGAACTCTCAGTCCCTATTATACTATTTCTAATGTAGTAGAATTTATGCCACTTTGTTGGTGTCTGCCAATAATTATTGGAAATGTGAACACTCCAGGTTGGATCACCTTTATGTGTGTTGCCTGTAGCAGTAGTCCCAGAGACCATCAGGTCTCCACCTCCTTGGAGTCAACTACCTGTGTTACTTTCCTTAGATTTTTTTGACAATGGTAGTCTACGAAACTGATATTTGTGCCACCTGAGTGTGACTCAGCATGAAAGCAGGTAGTGGTGTTCCATGTGGTATCAGGGCTCCCAGCACAGCAGGCCTACACCGATCCCTCACCCACCTCATCTTACTTTGACGTTCAATTGAAAGCTGTAAATGTTGGCCCAAACCCCGATACCTCATGCCTGGCTGATTGCTGCAGTTCCATGCTACAATTTGTACTGTCGGTGAATTGAGGCCACTTTCCTTGTGCCTGCCCCTAATTTGATGTGTTTTGGTAGCTTTTGGGGCAGTTTGAAGGTGTTATGCATGCGTGTGTTTTTGCCTCCCATTGACTTGAATGTCGTTCAGCTATGTTCGGCGAATATTCGACAAATAAATCGGCGAATATTGCAAATTCGGGGATCGTATTCCGAACCGAACATTGAAATATTCACTTATATCTAGTAATGACATATTACATGTGATTCTAAAACAAAAAAATAATGGAACAGCCTGAAGCTCTGAAGAAAATGGCCTCATAATATAATCATAGGTCACCATAGATAGCAGAGATGAGAATCGTCTAACAACTCTGGACGTAGATGTAAGAAGTTCTTGCAGCTTCTCGTCCTTGTAATCAAACTGCTCCCCAAGTAGCACAGTACTGATGATGTTTCCCACAGCGCTGGCCAGGAACATTACCGGGTTAAAGGGTTTTCCTGTGGAGAGAAAGCAAGCACATCATGAAGTGACCTCTGCTTATCATCCTACTATTCTCGTTCTTTGAAATGTCCATACTAAGAAGCTGATGCAACCTGGTGTAATAATGTCTAAATAAAATAAAGTCCAGCTCACCAGTATAACATCCCAGGGATCGGAGCACGGAACCGTTTTGTCAGACGTATAACATGGCAAAATGAAGAAAAAAATCCATGACTAAGGGTGCTGAGACACCAGAAACGCGTTGATAACGCATTTTTTTGCTGCTATCTATGCTGATATTTTTATCCTTTATGCTTGATATATCAAGTGAATAAAGATCTACTTTTTACTTTATCGTGGAGCTGGATTTTTTTCTTCGTAATAATGTCTAAACAGGGCAGACCATGGCAGGGAGTTGTTGCCTAGAGATCCACAGAGGTATTGATGGGCTGCCAAAATCTAAGACTCACTGTAGGTGTAGCCAGACTCTGGTGTAGCTCCCCACAACCTGGGTATAAGGACTACTCAGAATTGATGAAGGTAAAAATTGGGGAGCAGTCTGTGAGCGAGGGGGCATGGAGAGCAGTCTGTGAATGAGGGGGTGTGAGGAGAAGTCTGAGTGCTGGTGATTTGTTCTTTCTGCCTCCCAAAGATCGCAGGAAGGCTCGGCACACATCTATCCTGCGCTCTGCGCTGAGCATTTACACCGGGTTTCTGTTTAAACCTCTGAAATACGTGATTCCGACGGAACCCCCGGTGAAAGATTCCCTATAATAATATAGGAAAGATGTGTATCTTCGTACCATATTAGCCAGTAGATAGAAAAATATTTAGACTTGAGAGTCCTCAGTGGTTGATACCTTTTAATGGCTAACTGAAAAGATGGTAACAAATTGCAAGCTTTCGAGACTACTCAGGTCTCTTCATCAGGCGAAGACTAATACAACATCTGAAGAATCACATATTTATACACAACACAGCACAGAAAAAATGCAATAAGATAAGACAAGTGACGTGAAGCAGAACTGTCATTATGGCAGAGGGATGAACATAAATATTGGAACAGTTCATAGATAAGGAGTGAAAGTTTTATTGCCCTCTGATTGGAGTCTGCTATTAGTGCTGGAATGAATATATCACACGGATTCATGTCTTTCTACATCAATTAAGGAATCTGCTTCTCTGACCTTCTAGGGGCATCAAAACACAATAGCAGACTTCAGAGAGAACGCTGGCTGCGGGGCATGACAAGATCTCCAAGGCGTGAGTGGCGAGCTCCGGCCATTTATCCAGATTGGAAGCCCAAAAAGAGCAAGGGTCCAGTGACACAGTCATGGCTTTGATGTTCAGTTGGAGATACTCCTGTACCATCGTCTCTAGGCGTTGACTATGTGTCTGACTTCTTGTCTCCTGTGGCCTTGCAAAGGATGGACTAAAAAAGTGGTGAAAGGATTCCGCAAAATTCCTGGTAACACCAGCAGATACTGTGTTTCTGTTACGGTTTGAGTGCTGAAGACTCGACAGTCCCACGGTTGGCAAGTTAGAACTGTGAGATTCACTACGTGCACCACTGGTGTTTTGTGGAAAAGCACATGTAAGATTCTGCAACAGTCTCTGCTGATACTCCTGCATGCGTGAATCCCTTTCTATGGCAGGAATTATTTCGGCAAATTTACTTTTGTACCGGGATCTAAGAATGTGGCTACCCAATAGTCAGGATTATTTCGAATTCTGACAATTCGAAGGTCATGTTGCAGGTAGTGCAGCAAGAAGGCACTCATGTGTCTTGCGCATCCAGGAGCACCAAGTCCCTGTTGTGTTGGTGGCGAGGTAAGAATCCTGCTTCCTTCCTCTGCCCTCTCCCCCCAACCTCGCACAACAGAAATGTGATCAAGGTCTCCCTCGTCTGATGAGTCTTTCATGCCCATCGCCAGTTTGTCCTCCACTTCTTCCTGGCCTACTGCACCTTCCTCACTAGTTTGGCTGCTACCATGCGCCCTGGTTAATCCCTCTCCCCCACCCTCCCATGCCTGCCGCCTTGTTGCTGCCGACCGTCTGGACCTTGCAGATGTTTGCCTTTCCGCATACAACTCCTCCTCCTCTACTACCTCCACCTCCTTTTGTTCCACCACCTGACTCCGAATTCTGTTTAACATGTGCTCCAGCATGTAAATCACCGGAATAGTCATGCTGATAATGGCATCGTCAGCACTAAACATCTTCGTGGCCATTTCAAAACTGTGCAGAAGGGTGCATAGGTCCCTGATCTGAGACCACTCCTCCAGCATGATTTTCCCCACCTCTGGATCTCGTTGGCCCAGGCTATAAGTAAGAACGTATTGCACCAGGGCTTGTCGGTGCTGCCACAGTCGCTGCAACATGTGCAGAGTTGAATTCCACTGTGTTGGCACATAGCATTTTAGCCGGTGAAGTGGCAGGCCCAACGACTTCTGTAGAGATGTAAGTCGCTGAGCTGCGGGATACGAATGGCGGAAGTGAGCACACAGCGACCGTGCCCTCTGCAGAAGGCCATGTAGTCCGGGATAGTGGGATAAAAATTGCTGGACAACCAGGTTCAACACGTGAGCCATACAAGGCACGTGTGTGACATTGCCCCGGCGAAGGGCCGCACCCAAATTTGCTGCATTGTCGCACACGGCCTTCCCTGGTTGCAGGTCCATTGGAGACAACCATTCATGAAACTGGTTCTCCAGAGCTGACCACAACTCCTCAGCTGTGTGACTCACATTTCCCAGACATTTCAACGTAAAAACCGCCTGATGACGTTGAGCCCTGCTGCCAGCATAGCAAGGAGGTGTGCAGGACCCCTTCTGCGCAGTTAGAAAGCCCGTGGCATGACCAGACAGGCTTTGGGTGCAGGTGGAGGACCGAGAGGAGGTTGAGGAGGCAGAAGCAATGGAGGAACTTCGAGATCAAGAGGATTTACGCCCAACTCGTGTGGACGGCAAGACTTGGACAGCAGCCCCTTGTCCTGCTGTCACCACAGTTACCCAGTGCCCAGTCAGCGACATGTAATGCCTCTGTCCATGCCTACTCATCCAAGTGTCTGTGGTGAAATGCACCCTGTCACACACTGAGTTTCTCAAAGAAGCGGTGATGTTGTGTGCGACATGCTGTTGGAGCGCAGGCATACCTTTCTTTGAGAAGTAGTGCCGACTGGGCATCAGGTACTGGGGCGCTGCGATGGACATAAGATCTCGAATATCCTCTGTGTCCACCAGGCGGAAAAGCAGCATTTCTGTAGCCAAGAGCTTGCAGATGGTGAAATTCAACTTCTTAGCTTTCTCATGGCTAGGAGAAAATGGGCTTTTACTTGTCCACATCTGAGGGACCGAGGGCTGGCTGTTGTGCGTAGACGGGGTTGAGTAGGGTGTCCCCGGACAACTGACGGTCTGTGAGGAAGATGCAGGTGCAAAGGCTATGTTGCCTTGATCCAAGGTGGTGCTCTCGATGTCGGAGAGTGCTCAACACCAGCTGGTGTTTCCACTTCCAAATGAAATGATGACCTGCCAATCAGACTGGCTGTTGCGGGTAAAGAGGTGCCAGGTCTGAGTCTCAAAACAGGTCTGTCTGCTGTCCCTCCAGTCACAGAGGATGAAGAGGCCGCGGTCGCGGATGCACAAGATGGGGCAGACGGTGGTTGTCCCGGCCCGCTGGGCCGCATTGTAGCACAGTGAGCTTGCCACTGCAACTTATGCTTCATATCTATGTGATGGTTCATGCATGAAGTACTCAAACTATGGATTTTTTGGCCTCTATTTAGCTTTTGGTCACAAATGTTACAGATAACACGAGTTGGGTCATCCTTATCGATCTGAAAAAATGCCCAGGCTATGCAAGGCTTAGAACCCATGCGACCTGAAGAGCCACCACGACTTGTGGTCAGAGGCAGAGTTGTGTTTGAGGATGCAGTTGGAGACGTGCTTCCACTACTACGTCTCTGTCCAGGAAGGCGCAACCTGACCTCGTCGTCACTAAAATCCTCCTCCACCTCCTCTGCTGACCTCATTGACTGGCTGACTGGCTGACTGTGGGTTGACAGTAAGTGGGATCTGCAACCTCGTCATCATCACCCTGTGTGTTCTCACACCCGTCGTCCTCAGAGGCAACCTCTTCCTGCCCTGACAAAAAATTCAAGTTGTCGCTCAAATCAGGTATTTGAGTCTCATCATCGTCTTCCTCATTGTCTCCACCAAAAGGAGTTATAGTTTGGGAACGAGGGTCTACATTATGCTCAAAAACTTCTTAATCTGGTCCTGGATCCGACTCATAAAGATTCTGGGCATCACTGCAGATGATTTCCTCGTCTGGATTCACAGAAGCTCTGGAGATGACCTCTGATTCCCAGGCTATAGTATGAGTAAACTGCTCTGCAGACTCTACCATCTGTTCTACTCAGACAGGCAGCTGGAGACTTGGGAGCTGTGAGGAAGCAAGTGCGATTGGGGTGACACCTCTGAGGACTTTTGTATTTGTGATGTTGAAGTTGAGGTGGAGGAGAGCCGACTTAAAGGAGCACTTGATATCTGTTGAAGCACCTGCTGTTTTTGTGCCTCATCTGGAATTTGTAGCGATGGGCGTGCCCGTAAGAAAGGGATCGTATGACATTGTCCACTAAAAGAAGTAGACATCTTAGTTTGGCTGAAAGATGGTCTTTGTTCTGCAGATGTTACTGTTGCTTTAACGCCTACCCCACGGACACAACCTTTTTTTCCCTTCCCAACACGCCTATTCCCCTTTCCACCAGCAGCAGGCCTTTTGCCACTCATTTTTGGTGGTTAACTAATTGACAACTCTGGAGTTGTTTGCACAAAAAACGATGGATGGAAACCGAGCAGAGCTGAGTGGCCAATTTGTGTTACTAGCCCAAAAGGATTGGCTGGGTTAGAAGCAGTAATACAATTTTATTAATTTCAATGCTGGTGGAGCTTAGTATAGATGGCCTAATACAATGAGTACCACACACTGCTACTATGCCCAAAATTAGTGTCCAGGCAAGATGCAGCTAAAAATTAGGAGTAATTTCAACGCTGGTGGAGCTTAGTATAGATGGCCTAATACAATGAGTACCACACACTGCTTCTATGGCCAAAATTAGTGTCCAGGCAAGATGCAGCTAAAAATTAGGAGTAATTTCAATGCTGGTGGAGCTTAGTATAGATGGCCTAATACAATGAGTACCACACACTGCTACTATGCCCAAAATTAGAGTCCAGGCAAGATGCAGCTAAAAATTAGGAGTAATTTCAACGTTGGTCGAGCTTAGTATAGATAGCCTAATACTATGAGTACCACACACTGCTACTATGCCAAAAATAGTGTCCAGGCAAGATGCAGCTAAAAATTAGGAGTAATTTTAACGCTGGTGGAGCTTAGTATAGATGGCCTAATACAATGAGTACCACACACTGCTTCTATGGCCAAAATTAGAGTCCAGGCAAGATGCAGCTAAAAATTAGGAGTAATTTCAACGCTGGTGGAGCTTAGTATAGATGGCCTAATACAATGAGTACCACACACTGCTACTATGCCCAAAATTAGTGTCCAGGCAAGATGCAGCTAAAAATTAGGAGTAATTTCAACGCTGGTCGAGCTTAGTATAGATGGCCTAATACAATGAGTACCACACACTGCTACTATGCCAAAAATAGTGTCCAGGCAAGATGCAGCTAAATATTAGGAGTAATTTCAACGCTGGTGGAGCTTAGTATAGATGGCCTAATACAATGAGTACCACACACTGCTACTATGCCCAAAATTAGTGTCCAGGCAAGATGCAGCTAAAAATTAGGAGTAATTTCAATGCTGGTGGAGCTTAGTATAGATGGCCTAATACAATGAGTACCACACACTGCTACTATGCCCAAAATTTGCTTCCAGGCAAGATGCAGCTAAAAATTAGGAGTAATTTCAACTCTGGTGGAGCTTAGTATAGATGGCCTAAAACAATGAGTACCACACACTGCTACTATGCCCAAAATTAGTGTCCAGGCAAGATGCAGCTAAAAATTAGGAGTAATTTCAATGCTGGTGGAGCTTAGTATACATAGCCTAATACAATGAGTACCACACACTGCTACTATGCCAAAATTAGTGTCCAGGCAAGATGCAGCTAAAAATTAGGAGTAATTTCAACGCTGGTGGAGCTTAGTATAGATGGCCTAATACAATGAGTACCACACACTGATACTATGCCAAAATTAGTGTCCAGGCAAGATGCAGCTAAAAATTAGGAGTAATTTCAATGCTGGTGGAGCTTACACTGCTACTATGCCCAAAATTAGTGTCCAGGTAAGATGCAGCTAAAAATTAGGAGTAATTTCAACGCTGGTGGAGCTTAGTATAGATGGCCTAATACAATGAGTACCACACACTGCTACTATGCCCAAAATTAGTGTCCAGGCAAGATGCAGCTAAAAATTAGAAGTAATTTCAACGCTGGTGGAGCTTAGCATAGATGGCCTTATACAATGAGTACACACACTGCTACTATGCCCAAAATTAGTGTCCAGGCAAGATGCAGCTAAAAATTAGGAGTAATTTCAACGCTGGTGGAGCTTAGTATATATGGCCTAATACAATGAGTACCACACACTGCTACTATGCCCAAAATTAGAGTCCAGGCAGGATGCAGCTAAAAATTAGGAGTAATTTCAAC
Organism: Oophaga sylvatica; assembly: GCA_033576555.1. NCBI lineage: Eukaryota > Metazoa > Chordata > Amphibia > Anura > Dendrobatidae > Oophaga > Oophaga sylvatica. Next base: position 21,253 of record JARQOD010011720.1, read on the forward strand.
GCTGGTGCAGCTTAGTATAGATGGCCTAATACAATGAGTACCACACACTGCTACTATGCCCAAAATTAGTGTCCAGGCATGATGCAGCTAAAAATTAGGAGTTATTTGAATGCTGGTGGAGCTTAGTATAGATGCCTAATACAATGAGTACCACACACTGCTACTATGCCCAAAATTAGTGCCCAAAGCAAGATGCAGCTAAAAACTAGGAGTTATTTGAATGCTGGTGGAGCTATCAAAAAGTGATAGGAACTGATGTAACCTAGCCCTCAAAAGAGCTGCAATTACAAATAGTCACTACTCCCAACCTATCTGTCTATTTATTAAGAGCACAGACCTAGCTGCTAAAAGTGCTAGGAACTGCTGTAACCTGGCCCTCAAAAGGGCTGCAATTACAAATAGTCACTACTCCCAACCTATCTGTCTATTTATTAAGAGCACAGACCTAGCTGCTAAAAGTGCTAGGAACTGCTGTAACCTAGCCCTCAAAAGGGCTGCAATTACAAACTAGTCCCTGTCTGAGTCCCTAAACCTTTCTGGCGATTTAATACAATTTTGCTTCCAATTCGCTGGTGCACAATATAGCGCTCACAGCAGCAGCAGTGGCATCTAACACTCAGCTGAAGCAGTGAGAAAATGATGGCGACTGGGAAAATGGCTGGGTCTTATAGGGCAAGGGCATGTGACATACACAGCCAATGACACATGCCCTTGCTTGTGTGAAAAAAAAGCACTTCGCTCCGTGTGTGCGCTGCTGATTGGCTGACAGACTGCACCTCCCACTGGAAATGCGGGAAAGAGAAAAAAAATGGAGATCTTCATTATTTCTGCAGAGATCCATCCCATGCCCCATCCCCCGCCCCGCTGTACACTCAAACTGTGTATTAACAGTGATTCTCAGCATTACTGCGAAAAAATCCAGTTACGATTTTGGTGCACGAACAGTTATCGAACATAACCTCGAACAGCCGGATTTTTTCCAAATTGTTCGGGTTCGTCGAAAGGCTCGAACACCGCCCAAAACAGCTCGAATTTGAAATTGGCGAACAGTTCGATTCGAACACCGCTCATCTCTAGTTTACACTGCTTAGGCACATC
>JARQOD010011721.1:0-22348 GCA_033576555.1 Oophaga sylvatica
AATCCCTATGCCATATGCACTTTTAGGTATTTTTTTTTAACCCTTTACTTTTTAAATGAATTTTTCTGCCTTTTTATTAGTTTTGTAGATTATTTTCTTGGTCACTTATAACTTTGTATTTTTTTAAACTCTTTTTGAATCATGAAGCTTTTTTAACAATGTGTCCAATTTTGGGGGGGCTTTTTTTGGAACCCATTGATATATCCCATGGGAAAATAGAAAGAAGGGGGAAGAGTGTTAGTTACTCATATAAATTTCAACTGACTTTTTGCTATCTGGACTAATTATTGATTTTTTCCCCATATGTTTTTTTTCGTACACCTCTTTTTTTTTTTTTTTTGTTTTTTTTTAATTTGTTAACTTTCCAAAAAAATCTTGTGTTTTAAAATGAATTGTTTTGGGGGAGTATTCTTGTAAGTTTATTGATTTTCATACCCCCTTTTTCATACAGGACTTTGTTAGGCTCTTTTGTGCGCTTACTGACAGCTCCCACACGACGTGCTCTTACTGACAGCTCCCCAATCCGACTGGCCTTCTGACACTCCCTACCGACTGTCCCTTACGACCTCCCACATCCGCGGTGCGTCTTACGACGGCCCCACGATCCGCTTGCGTTTAAAATGATGCCCCACAACCACTGGCATTTTACTGACTGCTCCCACAACCGATGGCCTTACTGACTGCCCCCCAAACCCGTTGTGGTCTTAGGCACCCCCACAACCGATGGCGTTTCCCGGGGACGCTCCCACGCCCCCGGGGGTTTCCCCGGACAGTCCCACGCCCCCGCGGGGCGCTTCCGGGGCAGCTCCCCGATACGGGGGCTTTTCCACACTCCAAACCGACTGTGCGTCTTCCGACAGCTCCACATCCGATGTGCGTTTCCGGACAGCCCCACATCCGACGGCGACTTACGGGAACTCCATACGACTGCTTTTACGTACAGCTCTCACGACAGACGGTGCGCTTCGAATTCCACATCCGACTGGCGCTTACTGACAGCTTCCACGATCCACTTGGTCTTCGGACAGCTCCCACACGGCTGTGCGTCTCAAGGACAGCTCCCTCGTCCGACTGGCGTCTTCGGACGCTCCCACGATCCGACTGTGCGTCTTCCGGACAGTCCCACGATCCACTGTGCACTTACGGCAGCTCCTATTCACTGCGTTTTACGTACACTCTCCGATCAGACGGGGTTTACTGACAGCTTCCCGTCCGACTGGCTTACGACACTTCCACATCCAGGGCGTCTTACGACACTCCATGATCCGACTGGCGTCTTACGGACAGCCCCACGATCGGCGTGCGTTCAAGGACAGCTTCCCCGACCGACGTGCGTCTTACGCACCCCTCGATCCGACGGCTCTTACTCAGCTCCCTCAATCCGCTGTACTCTTACTGCTGCTCCCCGACCGACTGTGCTTCTTACTGACAGCTCCCACATCCGACGTGCGTCTTAGGCCGGGATCACACATGCGCAAAGTCGTCCGCACTCGTATGTGAAACCCACTCGGCGCGGCACTGGGGGGAGCGAGCGCTGCAAGAACTCGCACCCGCACTCCATCCAGGCCAGCCCCCGCCTGGGATTTCACATGCAGTGTCGACACTTCCCTGTGTGCCCCCTTACTGAATTTCCACGATCCGACTGTGCACTTAGGCCTCAACTCACTGGGTGAAAAAAAAACGGTCCTTTTTCTCAGGAAAAAAACGGTCATTTTGTTGTAAAAAGGCTGCGATCTTGATGCATTTTAAATCGACCATGCTTTTCTGTCAGTTTCCACAGTTTTCCATCTGTAGCAATGCGATTTTAACAAAGTTTTTACATAAGCTTATCCTAGTAAAAAGTCATGTAAAAATCACATTGTAACAAAAAAAATTACAAAAAGCAATAATATATATAATTTAAATTTTATATATATATATATATATATATATAAGGTCATAAAACCCTTTTACATAGTTTAAAAAGCCGCTAATTCCCTGGCATTACTGAAAATCACACTGACAGCTTTAATAAAGAATAGAAACAAACAGTCATGGCCAAAGTTTGAAAGACACAAATTTAATTTTACAAATTACGCTTACTTCCAATCAATTTGCTATACCCAGAATGTTATAAAGAGTGACAGCTTAACAGCAATTACTTGCAAAGTCCAAATTTGCTAAAAAGAACTTTATCCCCCAAAACACATTTCAACCATTGCAGCCCTGCCTTAAAAGACCAGTAACCTCTTTTCAGTGATGGCTCCATTAACACAGGGTGGGGTTGATGAGGCATGGCTAGATCATCTGTCAGATTAATAAATGACACCACGGACACTTTAAAGGGCTGGGCTTGGCACATTGTTTCCTTCTTTAACCGGTTTCTCTAAAGAAAACCTGCAGCATCATTGCAATGCACAAAAAGGCCTAACAGGGAAGGTAGCCTAGAAAGATTGCACCCCAACAACAGCATATCAAGAACTTTCAAGGGGAGGTTCCATTGTTTCCAAAAAAAGGGTTCAGGGCGCCCAAGAAAGACCACAAAAACCGTCCTAAAAGGTTTCACTGGGGGATCGGTCCACATGCAGCTTGCCAAATGACAGCAGGCAGGTTGAGTCATTGCACGCCGTGAGGTGAGACTTTGGAGCAGGCCTGGTCTCAATAAGGGCACAAAGAAGCCACTCTCTCCAGAAAAACCCATGGACAGCTGATTTCTCAAAAGGACAGGATGGACGCGAGGACGGGGTAAAGTTATTTCTTGATGAATCCCCTTTTCTTGTTTGGACATCAGAAAGCCTCATTTTAAAGCAAGGTGGCGCTACCCCGTCTTGTTCATGCCAAGTTAAGACCTGAAACCATTCATGTGTGGGGTTTGCTTCTCACCAAGGGAACGGCTCTCTCAAGCGCAAAAACACACCATAATAAAGAATGGTTCCAGAAGTCCCCAAGAGCAACTTCTCCCAACCCTCCAAAGCATTTGGTGACAACAATTTTTCCAGCATGAGGGAGCACCTTGCCATAAAGCAAAGGTGATAACTAAATGGCTCGGGAACAAACAAGAATTTTTGGGTCCATGGTCTGGAACTCCCCAGATCTTAATCCCTTGAGAACTTGTGGTCAATCTCAAGAGACGGGTGGAAAAACAAAAACCTAAAAATTCGACAAAATAAAGCATTGATTGTGCAAAAATGCACAGTCAAGATTTGGCCAGAATTTTATTGAAGCTGCCAGGAGAATTTGCAGGTCCTAAGAAAGGGTCACACTGCAAATATTGACTGGCTTAACCATTCAACTGTCAACATAATTTTTGTTACTCAATGTTTGCAATTATTATATTTCTGTCTGGATAAAAACACTTCAAACACCATAAAAACAAGGGCAGCAATCATGTGAAAATATAATTTGGGTCTTCTCAAAACTTTTTGGCATGACTGAAAATACACACATGAATACTATATAAATAAATTTATATATAAAAAATATAAAAATATGAAAAATTGTGACATATATATATACATATATTTTAGTTCCTAGACTTCTACATCTGAAAGCCCTAATTCAATTCCGGCTTTTGGAAATCACAGAAGCCGACAAAAGAAATTGTTTCACACAGTTAACCATGTCATTTCCTGTATTTTGATATATGGTTTTAACTTCAATACATGATGTATTTGTGAAAATTTCAGACATGTAGGGGTTAATTTAAAGGTGTAAATTCGTTGAAAAAAAAATGCGTGGGCTCCCGCTGTATTTTCTCCACCAGACAGACAAAGCCAGCGAGTGGGGCAGATAATAATAGCCTAGGGAGGGTACATTTTTTTTGTGCCCCCCTGGCTACTAACATCTGCCCCCAGACACCCCAGAAAGGGCAAATCTATAATTAGATTCGCCCTTTCTGGCACTTTGCCCGTCTATTCCCATTGCCCTGTAGCAGTGGCGAATGGGTTAATAAGGCGTTAATGTCACTTAGTATTGAAAGGTGCCTTAAGCAGGTTAATAATGAGAGCTGTCATTAGACAACTATCAATTATTAATCCTATTGTATGATACAAAAAATCAACACACACAGTTTAATAAAAAAGAAGTTTAATGAAATAATCACACATTTTTTGACCATATTTTATTTTCCTGCTAAAAACATTTCCGTAATAAAAATAAAATAAAAAAGCAAAATTATTCTTACCAATCCGATGTACAGTCAGGTCCCACGGTGTAATCCATCAGAAAGGGTTAACAGGTTACAGCTTGCAGACAGCTAATGCGTCTCCAAGTTGTAAACCCCATGAATGAATCAGTTACTCTCCAGCGAAAGGAGAGGAATAGATTCATGAATGGAGCTTAATTGATTTATTGCCACTTTTCCTTCAGTGACCTGACCCAAGGTGAAAGTGGGATACAATCAATTAAGCTCCATTCATTAATCACATCCTCTCCTGTCGGCAGGAATAAGCTCATTCATTCAGGAGTATCAGATGAGCACGCAGGATTACTTGCGCTGCTTATCTGATTGCTAGTTAACCCTTTTGAAGATTACATCGTGGGACGTGACAGATCGCCAGATAGGAAGAATAAAAGTTGTTTTTTTATTTTATATTTTTTTAGAAGAACAAGGGCTTCGAACGGATTAAGAGTGAAATAAAAGATGGTCAAAAATATTGTTTTTGATTTCATTAAAATTATTTATTCTTAAAATTGGTTTGTGTTTTTTTATTACTTCAATAGGATTAATAATTGATAGTTGTTAATTGACAGCTCTCAATTATTAACCTGCCTTAGGTCACCTTTCAATACAAGGTGACATTAACGCCTTATTAACCCATTCGCCACCGCTACAGGGCATGGGAATAGACGGCAAAGTGCAGAAAGGGCAAACTAATTATAGATTTGCCTTGTGGGGTGTCTGGGGGCAGATGTTAGTAGCCAGGGGGGCACAAAAAAAAATGTACCCTCCTAGGCTATTATTTATCTGCCCCCACTCGCTTGCTTTGTCTGTCTGGTGGAGAAAATACAGCGGGAGCCCACGCATTTTTTTCAACGAATTTACACCTTTAATTAACCCCTACATGTCTAAATTTTGTACAAATACACTCATGTAATTGTAAGTCAAACCATAATATCAAAAATACAGGAAATGACATGGTTTAACTGTGTGGAAACAATGTATCATTTCATGTCTGCTTCTGTGATTTCACAAAAGCCGGCAATTGAATTAGCAGCTATTACAGTATGTAGAAGTGTAAGAACTATAATATAATATATTATGTGTCACAATGACATGTGTATATATATATATAATATATATATGTATTCTATGTGTATGTATCTACTGTTTTGTGAGCTGTCAGTGTGATTTTACAGTACCGGGATGAATTACCGGCTTTTTCAAGGAGAATGGTGCATATAAATCGGACAGCACGTGCATGGTGCGAGTGCTGTTCGTTTTTAATCGCACCCATTGACTTGCATTGCGATTTTCAATCCCAAAATCGCATACAAATCGCAGCATGCTGCGATTTTTTTCACAACAATATCTGATGAGAAAAATAATCGCAAATGAGAATTCACCCATTGACTAACATTGCAGATTTGCATCCGATTTTTTATCGTCTGATTTTCATCCGTTTTCGGCACCAGTGAGTATGAGGCCTTACTGACAGCTCCCACGATCCGACTGGCGTCTTACGGATAGCTCCCACGATCCGACCTGTGCGTCTTAGGGCTCATACTCACATGCAAGGAAGTAGTGCGATGCTCGCATGTGAAATCTCAGCTCTGCGCCGGCACTCGGGAGTGGAGCGAGCGGCGTGCATGTATTTATATGCAGCCGCTCGCTCCACTCCCAGTCCTGGCACCAGAGCTGAGATTTCACATACGAGCATCGCACGACTTCCTCGCATGTGAGTATGAGCCCTTACGGAGAGCTCCCACGATCCGACTGTGCGTCTACGGATAGCTCCTGAGAATCCGACTGTGCGTCTTACGGACAGCTCCCGCGATCCGACTGTGTGTCTTATGACGCTCCTCGATCCACTGTGGCGTCTTACTGACAGCTCCCACGATCCGACTGTGCGCGAAGGCCTCATACTCACTGGTGCCGAAAACGGATTGAAAATCAGACGATAAAAAATCGGATGCAAATCTGCCAATGTTAGTTAATGGGGGATTCTCATTAGCGATTTTTTTTCTCATCAGATTTGGGTGTAGAAAAAAATCGCAGCTTGCTGCGATTTGATGCGATTTTGGGATGAAAATCGCCAATGCAAGTCAATGGTGCGATTAAAAAACGAACAGCACTCGCACCATGCACGTGCTGTCCGATTTATATGCACCAGTCTCCTTTGAAAAGCCGGTAATTCATCCCCGCTACTGTAAAATCACACTGAGCTCACCAAACACTAGATACATACACATAGAATACATATATATATATATATATATATATATATTATATATTATATATATACATACATGTCATTGTAAGGCCTCTTTCACACATCCGGCGGGCACCTTGCGGCGCCCCCGGCATTTTGCCGCAGCGCCGCATCAGAAAAACCTGATGCGCCGCATGCGGCTTTTTTTCGCATTGACATGCATTAGCGCCGATGGCGCCGCATGTCAGTGCGTTGCATGCGGTTTTGTCCGGATGCGGCGTAAATGTACATTGCGGCGGCCGGACAAAACGCAGCATGTAAGTTTTTTGTTTTTTGCCGGATGGTTTCTGATGTCTCCGGGCATCAGAACCATCTGGCAAAAAAACGCATTGCGGCCACCGGCGGCGCATCAGGTTTTCTGATGCGGCGCTGCGGCAAAATGCCGGGGTCGCCGCCGGATGTGTGAAAGAGCCTAACACATACATATATATTATATATATTTATAGTTCATACACTTCTACATACTGTAAATAGCCGCTAATTCAATTGCCGGCTTTGTGAAAATCACAGAAGCCGACATGAATGATACATTGTTTCCACACAGTTAAACATGTAATTTCCGTATTTTGATATATGGTTTGAACTTACAATACATGAGTGTATTTGTGCAAAATTTCAGACATGTAGGGGTTAATAAAGGTGTAAATTCGTTAGAAAAAAAATGCGTGGGCTCCCGCTGTATTTTTCTCCACCAGACAGACAAAGCAAGCGAGTGGGGGCAGATAATAATAGCCTAGGGAGGTACATTTTTTTGTACCCCCTGGCACTAACATCTGCCCCAGACACCCCAGAAAGGGCAAATCTATAATTAGATTCGCCCTTTCTGGCACTTTGCCCGTCTATTCCCTTGCCTGTAGCGGTGCGAATGGGTTAATAAGGCTTAATGTCACCTTAGTATTGAAAGGTGACCTTAAGGCAGGTTAATAATTGAGAGCTGTCAATTAGACAACTATCAATTATTAATCCTATTGAAGTAAATAAAAAAACACAAACCACACTTTAAGAATAAATAAATTTTAATGAATCAAAACACATTTTTTTTGACCATCTTTTATTTCACTCTTAATCCGTTCGAAGCCCTTGTTCTTCTAAAATAAATATAAAATAATAAACAACATTATTCTTACCTATCTGGCGATCTGTCACGTCCCACGATGTAATTCTTCACAAAGGGTTAACTAGCAATCAGATAAGCAGCGCAAGTAACCCTGCGTGCTCATCTGATAGCTCCTGAATGAATGAGCTTATCTCCTGCCGACAGGAGAGATGTGATTAATGAATGAAGCTTAATTGATTGTATCCCACTTTCACGTTAGGTCAGGTCACTGAAGTGAAAGTGGCAAATAAAATCAATTAAGCTCCATTCATTCATCTCTTCCTCTCCTTTTGCTGGGAGATAACTGATTCATTCATGGGGTTACAACTCGGAGAGAGCATTAGCTTTCTGCAAGCTGTAACCTGTTAACCCTTTCTGATGGATTACACCGTGGGACCTGACTGTACATCGGATTGGTAAAATAATTTTGCTTTTTTATTTATTTTTATTACAGGAAATGGTTTAGCAGGAAAATAAAATATGGTCAAAACTGTGTGATTATTCATTAAACTTCTTTTTTATTAAAGTGTGTGTTTTGATTTTCTATCATACAATAGATTAACAATTGATAGTTGTCTAATTGACAGCTCTCAATTATTAACCTGCCTTAAGGTCACCTTTCAATACTAAGGTGACATTAACGCCTTATTAACCCATTCGCCACCGCTACAGGGCATGGGAATAGACGGGCAAAGTGCCAGAAAGGGCGAATCTAATTAAGATTTGCCTTTGGGTGTCTGGGGGCAGATGTTTAGTAGCCGGGGGGCACAAAAAAATGTACCCTCCCTAGGCTTTATTATCTGCCCCCACTCGCTTGCTTTGTCTGTCTGTGGAGAAAATACAGCGGGAGCCCACGCATTTTTTTTCAACGAATTTACACCTTTAATAACCCCTACATGTCTGAAATTTTCACAAATACCACTCATGTAATTGTAAGTTCAAACCATATATCAAAATACAGGAAATGACATGTTAACTGTGTGGAAACAATGTACATTTCTGTCGGCTCTGTGATTTCACAAAAGCCGCAATTGAATTAGCGGCTATTACAGTATGTCTAGAACTATAAATATATGTGTATATATATTAATATATATAATATATATATATATATGTCACAATTACATATATATATATATGTTATAGTATTCTATGTGTGTATATGTATTGTTTCTATTCTTTATTAAAGCTGTCAGTGGGATTTTTACAGTAATGCCAGGGATGAATTAGCGGCTTATACTATGTAGAAGTGTATGACCTATATATTATATATATATATTTTAATATATATAATTATTTGCTTTTTGTGTAAATTTTTTTGTTACAATGTGATTTTTACATGACTTTTTACATAGAGATAACTGCTCTATGTAAAACTTCATGGTAAAATCGCATGCATACAGATGGAAAACTGATGGAAAACTGACAGAAAAACGCATGGTGCGATTTAAATCGCATCAAGATCGCATGCCTTTTTACAACAAATGTACCGTTTTTTTCCTGCAGAAAACGGACTGTTTTTTCCAGCCAGTGAGTATGAGGCCTACTGACAGCTCCCACGAATCCGACTGTGCATCTTATGACAGCTCCTGGATTAATCCTGAATCTGGTGGATCAGGGACTTATACCTCCATCCTCTGTTATATTTTTGGATGACTCCATTAGGAGGAGACAGATCATACTGTTCCTTATAATTTATGCCCGTAATCGCCTTTGGTGTTTAGTTTCCATACAGAGATTATGGGCCCCCTTGATACAGCTCCTGTTTGCCCCATGGTGTAGCTGCTGCCATGCTGCTGGTGCAGCAGAACCATGAGCCACATCTTCCATCTCCCTGGTAATGGTCTATGGGAAGTGATGGGTTACTGTGGGCTGGTGGAGAGACCGCTGCCCCCGCCTGTGAAGCCTGCCCTACAGACTGTGCTTCCTGTGTGCTGAACACCAGTTCAAACACGCAGGGAAGTTCAATGAGCAAAAGACAGCCCGGTATCTCCAGGGAGCCTGGCTGTGCAGCTGAGAGCAGCTCTGCTGCTGGGGAGGGCTGACCCAAGGAGGCGAAGGAGCATGAAAAAGAGGAAGAAGTGTTTGAGGAAGTGGCAGAAATTCCCCCGATCCCCCTCCTTTCATCTTATGAATGGTAGAAGTGAAATTTCAACAGCGGTGGGAGACTAGAAAATCAGATCTAAGATGAAGAATAGGTCCACGGGGGCCATAGTGTTTGACGGTGGGTTTCAGTCTCTGCGGTGAAGAAGATGTGCAGCAGACAAGATGACATGTACTTGCACCCGCCTGTCTTATTGGCTTGGAAAAATTGGGCATAGACCTTATGGAGAACAATCTACCAGCTGTGTACCAGGAATGGAGGAGGAAGAGGAGGTAATAAGGTTCCTTGACCGCGTTCTTGAGGATGAGACATTTTTTTTTCGAGGATGGTGAATGCCAGACCCCTACGACTCCTGATCGCCGACTGCTTTCCAGAAACTCCAAAGTACGTTTCAGCCCTCGAGTCGGGTGCCCCATGCCACTTGGTAGAGTTTTATAAAATGAATCTATTGAGGTTTTGTTTGTAACTTGTATAAACTTTTTTATGATTCTTACTGTCCCTGGTCCTGCGCTGTGAATAAGTTTTAGCCCTGGATTGTGGAGGGTGGCGGTATATCGGTGATTTCTGCACCTGCGCTCTCGACATTAGCTGGATTACCTAATCTTCTCCTGTATTGGCACCTTGGCAGCACCCGTCACACCTTTTACACCAGGTGAGGAGGAGGGATCTGTCAGCACCCTATAACCCAGCTTGTGTGACTGCGCAGACCAGCAGTAATTAGATCACGTATTCTTGACAGTGGGTGGAGTTCGTGTGTACAATGCCAAAATAAGTAAACCATAGGGGGTGGTATCAGCCAGAAACGTCAACTGGAATCTAGATACCATTTTATCGTCATGCTTTACTTGCCCTATAAACCTTTTTTTTTTTTTTTAACCGACGAGAAAGATTTTAAAAACACTTTTGACAAAGTCCAGGACACAATGTTATTCTCAGGCTGTGCATTGTAATATTCTGAGAATAAACCTCTTTTGCCTAAAATAAGAAGTACTGTATGGGTCCATAAGGCCTCATGCACACGGCCCCATGCAGCAAAAAAAGTGTACCCCTGGGTCTGTGTGCTGCAGATTGGGTATTGATGAGGTACCTTATCCTCTAAAATCAGTTGACCCATAAGAGGCTACAGGTGATGTGTAGATTGAGTTCTGTATAGTTTTTTCCCCTTATACATTCATCACCTGTCCCTGGGAAAGATAAATGTATGATTGGATCCCCCCCCCCCAATTATGAGATCAAGGGGGTTTCAAAACCACTATGGGAAAGAGCATTGGGGTATGTCCATCAAGTCAGACATTGCTTTTCAACCATGCTTCCACAGAATTAAAAAAAAAAATAAAACTCATGAAATAGACCTGGACAGAAATGAGGTTCCCTTAACTTAGTGTTTGTTGCACAATCTTTTGAGGCAATCACTGCAATCAAACGATTCCTGTAACTGTCATGAACTTCTTGCACCTCTCGACAGGTATTTTGGCCCACTCCTCAAGAGCAAACGCTCCAGTTGACTCGTGTTTGAAGGTTGCCCTTTTCCAGACGGCATGTTTCAGCTCTTTTCCAAGATGTCAAATAGGATTTAGGTCAGGGCTCATAGAAGACCACTTCAGAATAGTCCAATGTTTTCCTCTGAGCCATTCTTGAGGTTTTTAGCTTTGTTTTGGGTCATTATCCTGTTGCAAGACCATGACCAGACACTGAGACCAAGCTTTCTGACACTGGGCAGCACATTTCCTGTAGGATCCCTGATAGGCTTGAGATTTCATTGTACCTGCACAGATTCTAGACACCCTGTGCCAGTGCAGCAAAGCAGCCCCAGACCATAACAGAGCCCCTCCATGTTTCACAGTAGGGACAGTTTCTTTCTTGCTATTTGCTCATTTTTTCAGTCTTTGAACATAGAGCTGTTGTTCCTTGCCAAAAAGTCAATTTTTGTCTCATCTGTCCATAGGACATTCTCCCACAAGCTTGGCTTTTTTTATGATTTTTTTTCAACAATGGGTCCTCCTTGGTCGCTCCCATGAAGTCCATTTGGCTCATACAACATGTGTGTGACTACACTGACGTTCCTTGAGCCTGAATTCACCTTTAATCTGTTTTAGAAGTTTTTTTGGGCTCTAGTTACCATTCGTTATCCGTCTTGATTTGTCATTAATTTTCCTCCGCGGCCACCCAGGGAGGTTGGCTAGGTCTCATGGAGCTTAAATTTCTAATAATATCCCAACTGTAGTCAGAGGAACTCAAGTGCTTGGAGAGGTCTTAAACTTTTACCTTTTAACACTTTTTTCTAAATTTTCTTTCAATCTCCTGAGAAACTTTTTCCTCGCTCCTCTGGTCCTGGATGGATCACCCTGTCACCAACCACACAGTGATATCTGTAGCCCTCTATACGCCACTCACAATTCCAAGATTGTAACACCTGTGTCATCATATTTTCGGACAGAGGCCCTTTTAAAAAATTTTGGGGAAAATGGGGGTGCTCTTAGGGCGCAAATACGTACCACCACCAACCCCGTGGCCGGGCGGTCCCAACAGCCTCCGGTGCGGTGGTGTGGGCTCTCATGTGGCTGCCGGGGGCTCGTGCTGCGTGAGGGGCTCCGCCGGCTTTCGAGTTGCCCGAAAGCCCCCCGCAGCTCCCTTCTGCACGCGGTGGCTTCCAAAACATGTCCGCCAGTGACCTCCAAAGATGGCCGCCGCAACGAGAAATACAAATTCGGCATGAGATCTTTCCATTGCATTGGGACAGCCGCCACGGACTGGTGAGTACTGTATATTCGAGCGCACAAACCCCCACAGAGCACAGCAAACCCCACAGAGCACCAGCAAACCCCACAAGCACAGTCAACCCCACAAGCACCCCTGCAACACAGAGCACACCACCCCCGCACCAGCTTGGACCCTGAATGGCCCCTTCCATCCTCTACCTTGCTGACCCTTCGTGTAAGGAACGGACTGTAAGACCCCCCATTTACACATTTGTTTTCCCCTATTTTCCTTCTGAAAATTTGGGGTGCTCTTAGGTCCGGTGTGTTTATAGCCCCCAAAAATATGGTAATTAGTGGACACACCAGATTTAACATTCCCTTTTGTCACTTTTTTTCGGGGTACCTATTTTTCCGGCCTATTTCATAGTTTTATTTTTTTTTTAAATTCTTGAAGCATGGTTGAAAAGCAATGTTGACTTTCATTTTTCTTTTTCAAGTTTTTTGATTTATTATTACTTTGGCAGATTCAAGTTTTCAAGTTATTCGTGCCATTGGGGTTTTTCTGTTGTTAAAACGAGGGGTACCAACAATTTTGACCCACTTGTTTGAATTGTTGGAAAAAAATATTTATTATATATATATATATATATAATATATTTATATAAAATATTTTATAATATTATATATATTATATATATATATATATTATTTAATATATACTCCAATGTATTAGTAATGTAAATGTCGCTAGCGTCCATCATTTCCCCTGATGGATGAATTTTAATCATATTGTCAACTGACCCTGCACCCCGGGCGTATAATGGGGCTACAATGAAACCTTCTTTTTGGTATTTCTGCCAGGAGACGGGTTGGTATGACTCTCCCGTTCTCTTCCGGGACCACCATGGACTTCCATTTTCCGTCAGTTTGCTCATCTCTAACTGCGCCTTAAAAGTACTTATTATTATTTCCCCCCCTTTTGGGTTATCAGCTTAAAGCGGTGTTATGCGCCCAGCCTGTAAAAATGAAGAAGGAAACCCCCCTGCATAATATTGCCTGGGAGCCTCCCAAGTGGCAATAGCCCTTTATTCTCTTATTCCTACCACAGATCTCTCGTGGTCTTCCATCCTGGATGGCAATGCTTACTATGAAAATAGAATTGTTTTTTTAAGAACTTTTGCAACTAATGTGCAGAAATATTTCTAGAGACCTCAACATGATGCCGCCATATGATAATCAGGGGAATCTCAATATCTACAGCAATGGCATACAGCTTGTGGTTTAATCGGGTTGGATCTCCGGGACCGTTCCTTTTATACCCAGCAATTCATGCACCGATTGTCCTAAGGGAATCCAATACTTGGTGCAGGGCTGCCACCAGGAATTTCAGGACCCCATACTGGAAAATTTCGGGCACCCTTGATACTTTGCCCAGGGGCCTACCCCACCCCCTGCACCCCTCAAACAATTAAACGGCCCCATTAATTACCCTTTGTTGTGTAAGGGATAAGTATTAGTTACTAGAATATCCCCTTTAGACAGGTAACGTACCTTATAACCGGCACAGTTGAACTTAGTACTTGCAGGCACAACAGAGTGGCCTCCAATTCACATGCAAAAGCAGGGAGGGGGCACAAGAAGAGTAGCGGTGGTAGTGGGCGAAAGGAGGTTGGAAGGCAAGGGGAGCACAGGACGTTAACCTCCCCTTTTTTTTCGGCCCTCAATTCTCCATATAATTGCTGCAAGAGCCTGGGACATTCGGCCTTAGGAGCATTCGGGCGGGCCTGCATGTCGACGTCACTGATGTCCACGCCCAGCCCCTTCTGCTGCGGCCATTGATGTAAGTAGCTGCGGCTCTGAGTGATAGGGTCCCGGGGCTTAAAGCCAAGTAAAGTAATTACCGGGCCCAGCTGCCAGCAGTTTGCCAGGCGTATATATATATAATATAATATTATATAATAAATATAATTATATCATAATGGCCGGCCTTCTGCCTCCCGCGTGTGGTCTACCCTGTCCGGGTCCCTCGCCAGTAATGGGGGGAGAATGCCCGAGGTGGCCCTCCGGTGCCAGCTGAGCCTGACTCACCTTGGCTGCAGCCACAAGATAGACACACATGAGAATTTGAGAAAGACAGTTCTACTTTAAACAGTCTGTGGTTTTATGAATACAATTGGAAATTGTGCACATAAAACTATGCAAGAAAAATTGGATAAAAAAGTTCACACAACCTTTAAAGGGGTTGTCCAGCACTATTCTGCAGCACTGTGCGTTTCAGACGCCCTGCCGCGATCAGCAGCTTCCGCTGAGTATGTCGACAACCAGGCCATCTCTTCCTCTGCTCTTTGCGCCAATGATGCACTAGAGTTAGGAATTTGATCGGTCCCGCTATTCGGCAAGCTATAGCGCTTTCCGAAAATGCAGGGAACCGGATACGGAACGCTGGGATTACTGTCTGGCCCACAGCGCATTGTCGCGCGTGTCCTGTCGCAGCACAGGCATGGAGAGCCCAACACACGGAATAAGTAGGGCCCCGATAAAATTCGCTCATCTCTACTGTGACTTGCTGATTGAAAGCCGGTTTTTTCCCGCTCCTAACACCGGAGCCAGCGTCAAGCACTGATGTCGAAGTCACGCCATTCAAAAGGCACCCGGAAGAAGAAAGTGCTCTGTTGATGTGGCCAGCGAATTGCCAGCAGGAGTGGTTTGTGATGGCTCGGAGTCAGCCTGGGTAAACAGGCAAGGTAGTTGCCTGTTAAGCTACTACCTTTAATTTTTAGCAAAACCAAAAGAAATGGGCGGAGTAAAGGATATACATCAGTTGTAGGAGCATGTTTCACACTGGCCTTTAAAACAAAACCTAATTAAAACAACATGAAACATATCCTTGCATAAGGAATGTGATATAAATAACATGGGGTACTTAGAAACGTTTTTAAATAAAAGCCCCCACCAGGCCCAGCTGTTTCCAGTTGGGCGGTCCAACCTCGTATTAAAACCTTACCCAATGTAAAAAAAGACCTAAAAGTGTAAGGGTGGGGGGGCTGGGTCCGGACTATGGCACCCACAAGGGGAAAACTAATAATCTTTAATAATACCCTTTCACAGTGAGGTCATTTTTGACACATAGCTTACAGGAAAAGGCTTACCATGGCCCACCAGAAACACCGGCTTTGGATGATGTATTTTCGTTGTGTCCAAAAACGCTCTTTCTAATCACGCAGTTAAATTGCGTGTGTTCAGTGAACCGCGGATTTACCGCATCTAGTGAACGGCTCATAAACCCCACCAGGGTGAGTTTAAAGGGGCGGTAAATAAAGAATAATGGATATGGATCTATAAATCCCATCCACTTTCTTCTAATGTGGAACGCAGCGTTTTTTATGCAGCGCAGGTGAATGCCCACACGCGCTATTTCCTGTCGTGGGCACAAAGCTTTAAAAGGGAAAAATCACTGTATCTGCTGCAGATCTACCGTTCTCTGAATTCTCTGTGATAACCCGCCAACACCCTGACAGCTTTCTGATACACTTGCATAGGCAAAAGCTTAAAATCGGGGAGACTCATTAAATAGACCTCATGAATATGGAGGACTCTGGCAGCAGGATTACTAGTCTCTAAGAAATCGCTGGATTAAAATAGTGATTTTATCAAAACTACAGCAAGCAGCCCATAAGTGATACATCCTGGAATCGGGGTTTGCCTTCCATTATTTACTCTGATATTAGGTGGCAAAAACCTGGCAACAGAAGCGTTATCCCAGGCCCAGCGTGAACAGGGTTTGGGCCTCATAAAAGCGGTTGGTGGTGCCTGGAACCAAAAAGGAGAAAGGCAGAAGTCAGGGTCCTTACCCAACTGCGCTGCTTTATTTTATGATATTGGATCTAGGTGAATTGTAAGATATAGCTGTTGTTTGGGCTGGTCATTGTATTATCCAAGGCTTAATAATTGTCATAGACGCACCCCAAAACACTGGGGCTCCTGCACCCTCAAGGGTGACCTCTTTTTGCGCTTAGCCAATTTACATTTTCTATTTTGACGGAAATACAAAAAAGAATACAAACCTTCACGTTTTTTACTTCCTCCTGTATCAGATAACAGGGAACTGGGGTAACTGCACTTTTTCACTTCACTTTTTCTTTAGTTACGTTTTTTGTAAATTAACTGCCATTATTTAATAAAACCAGTTAATAGTCACATTTTAATTTCCTAAACTCCAGTGGAAAACAGGGGGCTTCACTTATTGCGCCATAAGAACCGTATTATAAGGCCTAATTGCAATAAAAAAAATATACAGTATATTATATTATAAATTATTCTATACAAAAAATAAGCCACATAAACACAACTAAATATATAGAATCAAAATACAACAACAAAATGGCCTCATCTTGAAACAAAAGTTAAAAACTAAAGGCCAAAGTTGTCCATTGAGTCCTTGCAATCCTCTTACTACTTTTTCTTTGTAACAATTTGATTTCTCAGTCAGTTCTCCAATAAATACACATCACTTACTGCCACCATAAACATTCAAGGTTATAAAGCGCGGAGTTGGGAATCGCATAAAATTTATATGGTAAAATCATCACTTGCTTAATAATTTGCCCACAGTGAGTTCAGGCGAAGGCCGCAAAACCAAAAAAAGACAATTCAAATCAAGGAGTAAAAAATGTAGGAAAAAAAATAAAAAAAATTTGGTAAACCCTTTTAGGTGGAGTTCACACTTGTGAAATATACTTCCTATGAAGCGTCAAATTCGAGTAAGGAGACCTCTGCCAGTCCGTGCAGCTAAATTCCCCCCTCGCTTGATGGCCCCTTTATATACCCCCCTGACATTTTCCAAGCAGCTTCATCAGGTAGTCTTGGAATGGTTACCAAGAAAATATGACCTCTAAAAACCATTTGTTTAAATCACTTGCAGTCAGTGTTTTTGCCATCAATTGTTTGACAGGCGTGTTATTGCACGTTCCATACGTCAGAGCCCTATTCCACATTTCAAAGCCAAAAATGCAATAACCCAACTACATAAAAAAAAAATACACAAATTTTAAATTTTATTATTATTATTATTAAAATTTATTTCTATGCACCATTGATCCATGGTGCGACAGAGAAGGGGTTACATACAAATTAAGGTATCCTTACGTAAACAAAACTAACAAGAACAGTGATACAGAGGGGAGAGGACCCGCCTTTCGGGCTTACATTCTACAATTGTAGGCAGGAGACATAGGTCGGGGGGGTTGCACGTTGGGTTTGGGGTTGAGGCGATATCTCCGGTGGGTGAGGAGGCAGGGGTCTTTGCAGGCTGTAGGCTTTCCTAAAAGGGGGTTTTCAGTTTCCGTCTGAAGGATCCGAATGAGTTATAGTCGGATGTGTTGGGCAAAGAATTCCAGAGGGGGGGATTTCGGGGAATCTTGGAGCGTTGGGTGAGGAGCGAAAATGGAGGGAAAGGAGGTTTGGAGGATCGAGATACGGAGGGGATATCGGAGATTAGTTCAGAGATATGAGGAGGAACGAATTAGAGGCCTTGTAGGCATATTAGAATTTGAACTGGATACGCTGAGGGAATGGGAGCCAGTGAAAGATTTGCAGAGGGGAAAGCGGAGGAGTACGGGAAAGGTGAATTAGTCGTGCGCAGAGTTAAGGATGGATGGAGAGGGCGGGGTGTTAGCAGGGAGGCCAAAAAAGGGTGTTGCAGTAGTCGAGGGGGAGAGATAGGGCGTGCACAATCATTTAGTAATTGAGGGTTAGGAAAAGGATTCTTGAAATTTTTTGAGCTGAAGGCGACAGGAGGAGAAAGAGCTTGGTGTGCGGTTTGAAGGACAGGCAGATCAAGGGTCTCCGGGCACGGACTTGGTACGGGGGAAAGCGTGAGGGTAATTTGGTAGATGGTCATAAGGAAGTCTTGGGATGGGGGGAAAACATAGGACATGAAGTCATTTATTCAGAACTTGAAAGATATTCCAAGGCAACTTTGAGCACAATTAATAACTAGGTGAAACAGCTTTTTTGAGCACAGAACCTTAAGCGAAGACCAAAACTGTTTGGCTGCAGAGGATAAGTTCATCATGTTAACAGCATAAATCACAAATGACACTCCCAGGTTAACGCCCTCATAAATTAGCACAACATCAACTCTCAAAAGGGGAAAAGCAAAAAGAAGGCCCTTTTGGTCAAATTGTTGTAAAGAAACCACTACTCGGGACCACGAACAAAAGGTTGTTTGGGACAAGTAACATAAGAACTGGACATTAGATAATGGAAGTCTACACTGGGTCTAATGACAAAATTTAGATTTTTGGTACCAAAAGGGAAAAAGAAATGGGTCTGTTACATGACGGCGCCTCCACAATAGCCGACCTCAAACCATTAAGATTGGTTTGGGTCACCCTTATGGCCAACAGATGAAGACAAGCACCAACAAGTGCTCACCACATTGGGAAACCCTTTAAAGATGTGAAAACCATTACAGGTGACAAATTGAGAGAATGCAAAGGATTGTAAATCTGTTGTCCAGTAAAAGATGGGGTACTTGAGGAATCTACGGTCTACCACAATTTGGTTTGTCTCATACTTTTCTGTACTCTTATTTCCATTGTCTTTTCCCCGGGTTTTTACTGCCTTTAGCTGAACACAATGTGCACATTTCCCAAAAGAAACCAGGAAAACCACGGCTGAACAAGTTATAAATTGGACCGTGCTGTTGGAATTAAACTGGGGGTAAGATTCGCTTCTAGCACAGGGGGGTCAATATCAAAAAAAAAAAACATATTTTTTCAGGACAGAAAATTTTGTATTTTTCCTAATCAGGAACAGCAGTTAGGTAAAGGGCAGAGAAGGGTTGGTTAGCTATTGAAAAAGAGCCGTTGGCCGCACCTTCACACATGATTTTAGTCTTGTGGAAACGGAAACCTGTCCTGTGTTGGACACAAACTAGAAGAGGGACCTGGCAAGAGCAGATTGTAAGTGAAAATCAGGGCACCTCCAAATGGGAATGTTTAGTAAGTTGCTTAAAGGGGTGTCCACTACTAGGACAACACCTTCTTGAACTAAATTTTGCCCCAATAAAATAAAAAAACTTATACTCTCCTCCTGTGCTGGCGCCAACCCGCGGTGTCGAAATTCGTCCCTCGCTCTGTACGGGTTTGTGACCGGCCACCCTCAGCGCTGGCGTTACTTTCCCCTCCACGTACAAATGACATGAAGGAGGAAGTCCGGGCGCCGCTGACCCATCTTGTCTTCTTTCAGTCGTGCGTGGGGGACGTGACCCCAGCGCGAGGGGCCGGTGTCACAACCCGCAGAAGCCCAGGACCGTGATGACCACGCCCGACACAGGGAGAGTATAGGTTTTTTATTTTTCGGGCCAAACATTTAGTTCAATTGGGGTTTCCTATAGTGGCAAACCCCTTAAACTTAAACTCATTAATGTCTGTTTCTTAGGTGGGGCCCTCCCTTAATTGAAGGACACCGTGCTTTACCCACGGTACACATCCTTTCAGCATTCTTTTATTTGCTTGTTTGAAAATTTTCTTTTTTTTTTTTTCTGTATTTTTCCTTCTTCGCTCTCCTCCTCGACTCCTTTTACACAGAATTGTCATGCGTTCTTCTGATGTCCGGCTTTTTTTCGCACGTGCTGTCAAACTTTGAGATTTTCTGAAGAAAACGTGTAACCCTGCGTAAATCTTCCATTAATCCAACGTCTGTCGGTAGACAAACAATGGCCTTTTGTTGCGCCTTCCCTTCATCACTTTTAACATGCCCTCCAAACTTTCCACTTCTGTCCGGGACAGGTAGAAAACCACAGGATGACTGTAAGAACAAGGATCCTTTAGTTCGGTCCCTGCAGTCCTTGTTGGGGCCACCTTCCGAGACCCGGTAATGCTCCTCGGCATACGCCCATCTGAATGTTTGTACGTCAATCAAATTCCAAATGGCTAAAAATAATCCCGTTGGCAGCCCCCCAGGGGAATTGGGGTTTTCATCCAGTTCATTTGATTTCGAGGAGGAAGACTAGAAATGATATTTTCTCACAGACGATTCCTATTGCTGTCCGACGGCCAGTTACCACAAGAGCCACACTCCCCTTCCTGAGAAGAGCTTTTAATGGCCCTCCTTCATCGCATGCCCAAGATGAAATATCGCACATGCAATACGCTTTGCTTTTTCATTGGATTTCAAATGGAGATTTTTGATCTTTGTGACAGAATTGATTTCTGGGGCAATGCCGCGATTATCAGGAAAAAGCGAAATTGACTTTGTGGCATTTAATTAGCCGCTTATTCACATTGCCCCAGATAAGGATCAGGGGGACGTCGTTCTTGCTCATGGGAAAAAGGGGTACAAACCTGTGTTTATTGTGTTTCTTGCAACTCATTTGACTTTCTTGCCGAAAACTAGCAATCAATTTTCACACATCTAAAAAGGCGCCGTAACCAACGCTCAGTTGGACCAATGGAAATCTGTTCTCATCTAGGGATTATTCGACATCCGTTTTTTTGGGTTCAGGGGGTTTTTTTTTTATGAATAGCACTAGACCTTGATATTTATGGGGGGGTTCATATGTCGATTTTTTATTTTTTTTCCCTTCCAACAAAAACTCAGTCCAAAATTGATCAGGGTGTCGGATCCACTCACTAGTGAAGTTATGGAAAAGTGGGTGAAAATATGCCACACTGGGGGCCATTCATGTTTTTGTCCTTTCTTCCAACTTATAATAAAGTGTGAAAAGCCTCCATTGTTTTTTTTTATTTTGTCCAGGAAAAACGGATGAAACTCTGACCAAACGATGGAAAAGCGCAGACCACAATCAAATCCGATAAAAAACTAAGAATCCTCCCCTCTGTTTTTGTGTTCTAAAGAAGTCCTGATGTCTTAATAGCCCTAAACTAAGTTCAGGACGACCTGAAACTCATGACCTCACGCCCAGCAGAGTGGTAGTGGACAGGGGCAGGAGTGCCAACTCGCATGCTGTGCTTTCAATAACGCCCTTGTTCCGGGGACATAAACCACCGTGTCCATCACCATTTTTGCATTGTGGCGCCTCGGACTGGAAATATTCGTCTGACTTCGCCTACACTGGTTTATTGAGGAAATTTATCCGCAGATCGTGACAGACTAGCTGGTTTTACGACCTCCAACACATTAAACTAAGTTGGCTGAAATTGTTTGGTACGGCCACCTCCCATTCCGCCCAAAAAACGTCCGGGATAAGAAGGATCCACACACACTTTTTGGATTTCCCACCGAAGTCTGATCCTTTTATTTTGGGAGTGAATCACCCCCAAGGGGTCTGCAGGGGCCCCCCATAGGAAACAGAAGCCGATCAATCGTGTTGGGGAGTGGAAAGATCGTTCAGCTGGCAGCTTTGAGTGTATGGTGGCATAAGGTAATGTTCGCACGATTAGGATCCCGTGGAACACAGCAATCAGATTTATGGAAAAGGAAAATGACACTTGCATAAACTGACCTTAGGGGTTGTCTGATAGACCATACAGTCAGGTTCGTAATGGATGAGAAATTCCAACATGACGTGAATTTTTGGCAAACAGCGTCTGCTGTCATGGGGTTTTTTATTTATTTTTTTAAATCCTACAATTCCCTGACTTTTCTGATAGTATAACTTTAGGTCCGTGCAATAAAGGAGTGGATCCATGCGGCAGATCTCTCCTCAATTTGCGTTGCGTGGATGTTTTATCCAAAACACTATGGGGAGGAGGTTTGGCCGATTTTGAACAATTGACAAACTTTCCACTTGGGGAATGGTTGATTAATTCGTGGCCAGTTTTTTTTTTAGTAGTTGAAAATTGACCTTTCGAATACGTGTTATTTTTATATTCCTTCGTGAGTGTAATGGTTAGTATAAAACGAATTGCTTTCTTTTTCTTCCCATCGCAGGTTATTCCGGAGATTAAAACTATTCATTCTAGAGAAACATTAATACATTTTCAATTCCCTGCCACAACTTGATCTTGACAATTTCCGCTATTATCCCGAGCTCCCAAAATAAAACCTAATGGTGAAACAAGGGAAACTCCCG
>JARQOD010011722.1:0-22346 GCA_033576555.1 Oophaga sylvatica
TTTTCTTTTTCCAATATACACAGGGTAAATAAACACGTGTATAGCAAAACATGAGTAACTGCATTAATTTCTGGTGGAAATACTTAATTTTCTGTAATAATTTCAAGGGTGCCAACACTTTCAGCCATCATTGTAAATCATTTAAGGGTGAAATCCTGCTGTCAGAATCTCCTAAAAAGCCTTAGGCTGGTTTCACATTACCGTTTTTTAGCTCAGCGCATCATGCTCGTTCGATCGCATGCGCCATGCGCCCCTATGTTTAACATGGGGGGCGCATGGTTTAGCGTTTGCATGCGATCATCAGCGTTTTAGTGCGCATGCGTTATTTCGAGGTGAGTGCCTTGGCACGCACGACGCAACATGTTGCATTTTTTGGTCCGCCCAAAGTTGTTAAAAAGATGCATGCGCTTGCATTGCGCACGGAATGCACCAAAACAACACATTCCAGTCTATGTGATCGCTGGCGTGCGCTTGGACAGGCGCATGTCAGCGTTTTAGTACGCATGCGTTGTCAAATATTACACATGTTTAGTCACTGGTTTAAACCACCCCCTAAACAAAGAAACATTGTTTGGGGGTAGTGTATATAACAGAGAGTGTTGGCACTTCAGTCCACTACTCTACAGCCAGCAACAGAGACAGACAGCTATTCCAGCTTTGAATAAACTTGGACAGCTTTGAAACTTGGATAATGTGAGTATAAAACCTAATGTCTTTCTCTCCTTTTTTCTCAATTTATTAGGTACTAATGTCTCTTTTTTTATTGCAGCATGTCTTCCGGGGATGAATATGTTCCTGGCCCTGGTGAACTGGACCACGCAGAGGGTGAAGTGAGTACCTTCCTTCCATACTGATTGGTAAGTATTTGCTGTTGCATGGACACATGTGGCAAATAATTTTTTTTTCTTTTTCAGACCTCATCGTCTATGGCAGCAGAGGAAGAACGGGAGCAGCCAGTCTGTGTGCAGGTGGTGAGACGGCCTGTAAGTATAGACTGACAGATTGTACTCTTTTTTTTTCCCCTGAATTTTTTCTTGCCTGTTTTTCCTATTCAATCTTGCTTCTATTCTCAATCTTGCTTCTATTCTGTCTTGTTTTCTATCTTTTTCATTTCCAAATCTTTCCAAGATTAATGTTTTGCTTTCTTTTCTAGGCTCCACAATAGGATGAGGAACTCGCCCTGGACAATGACACCCTGATAGAGTTAGTCCAGGAGCGAGTCCCGTTGTGGGAAAGCCGTGATCCACTGCACTGTGATAACATGGTGATCCGGCGGCTCTGGAATGAGGTGGCCGCAGCGTTGATGGATGGCTGGGACAACGCCTCTCCCCGGGTCCACAAGGAATTTATTAAGTATTTCAATGCTGTGTGATGCGGCAGTGACCTTGGCCGGGATCACACAACTCTATGTGATGCTATTAACTCCTGCGAGTTTCTAGCATCACACACATTTGTGTTTTCTCGGCCTACAGTGCATTGTCTAAATTTTTTTTTTGTTTTCTACAGTGAACAAGGTCAGAACCCGTTGATGCTCGATGAAGGACCGCTTCAACAGGGACCTGAGGCAGGAGAACCGGAGTGCCAGTTGTGCTGCAGCAAGGACCACCCGAAAATATCGCTACCTTCGGGCGTTGGCCTTCTTAAGACCGGTCCTTGCCACCAGAGCGTAAATATTTTGTTGGTGTATTGTATTGTGTTTACTTTGTGTTTTTCTATTCCACAGGAGTTGGTGCTTTACTATTGTAAATGCATGATACTAATGTATTTATTTTATTTCACAGCACCTGGAGCAGCACCTGCAACCTGGTCCTGGAGCAGTCCTTCAGTGAGCAGCCTCGGACCCATCCCTGCCATCCACCAGCCAAGAAGCACCTTGTGGGTCGACAACACAGCCAGCTGGAGACCAGGAAGCTGGTCCATCAGGTGTTCCCTCGTTCCAGGTCTCTGCCACTGGTTTTGCGGGCACTTCCCACCAGCGGCATAAGGCCTCGGACAGGAATCTCATGCCCGAGTTCATTCACTTGAGCACGGTTTTTTCAAAATGGCCTCAAGGGACAGAGTGGAAAGCGGTTTTGCCCTAATCGAAGCACGCTTCCAGTCTGTTGAGCGTCGCCTTGACCAGCTTGAAGCTTACCTCAACAGACCAGCGCACCATTTTTTTAACAAAATTGAATGGGGCATGGTGGAACAACTTAGTCCTGATCTCCAGCTGACTGTGATGCAGGCCTGCAACACTGCTTACACGCAGGCTATGCAGCAGAGTCGGTACATGCAGCAGCCAGTGGTGCCTTTCCCACCCGTGCCACCACTGACTAGCTTCACCTCACTACCGACTTCTGCTGCATACCACTGCATGGCCACCAGCATTAGAGCCATGCTGGACACCACTACACGACATCAAGTCCCAGTGCAGCTGGACACTCCCCTGCCACCACCATGCCAAGCTCTGCTCCTCCTTGGACATCCCCCACTCCTGCTTGGACCTCTACCCCTGCTTGGACCTCCTCCACCTCCAGGACTGCCACCAACACCGAGCAGTGGCTGGGGGACCCCCACTTGGTCTTCAGGACTACGGATCCTGGCAGGAGGTCCCCCAGCTCCCAGAGGTCCCCCAGTTGTTTGAGGTCACCCAGTTCCCGGATTTCACAAAGTTCCCGGAGGTCACCCAGTTCCTAGAGGTCACCAAGTTCCCGGAGGTCACCCAGTTCCCGGAGGGCACCCAGTTCCCGGAGGGCACCCAGTTCCCAGAAAAAAAAGGAGACAACGAATCCAGAAGAAGTTAAAAACTTTTGTCCTCCCTTTCCCCTCACCTTCCACTGTGTCTGACCCTCTGCCTTCCCTCACAACTTTCATCACCCCTTCCCCTTAACACCTTCATCGCCCACCCTAAGTCATTCCTCATCCCTCCACACCCCCAAGTTCCCACCATCTTCCCCCAAACGTCAGTCCCGCTAATTAATTTTTTTTTGTTAGTCTAGTCTAAAATAAATGCTATTTTTTTTCCCCAACTGTTTGGTTTAATTGTGTCTTTCGCCACCTACACACACAGCGCCGTACACACACTGCGCTGTACACTTTGTGATTTTGCCACCACATAGCTTCAGTACCGACACATGCTTCTTGTGTCAGTACTGGAGCTATGTGTTGTCAAAAACACAAATATATGACTTGTATATTTACCACCAGTCTCTTCAGTCTACAAATATTAGTAGACTGAATAGAGGATTTTGGAGAGTGCAAGGCATATCTATTCTCACTTTGCCAGGTATCATAAAGAGTGAATTGAGGATGGTGTGTTTTGCCCATCAACATTTCACTCTTTGTGACACAAGGCCAGGGGTATTGTAGATATACCTTGTAATTAACCACATCCTATATTCAGTGTGTGGTGAATAAACTGAAGAGATGATGGAGAAAATACACGTCATATCTACAATACCCTGGCCTGGTATTATAACTATCACACCTGGCCAGGTGACTATACCTATGAGTTGTCAGCTGCAGCGTCGCTTCAGTCTGCATCATCTATTGCACGCAGACTGGAGAGATGCTGGTGGTTAACTCATATGTGTATTCACCTGCCCAGGTGTCATTACATTATGAAGTCAGGATGTTTTATTTTGGCATCCACACTTCAGCATGACACCAGGCCAGGGGATTGTAGAAGTTGTCTATACTTTATCATCTCTCCAGTGTGCTTGCATACTAAAGCAACAGCGGAGATACTACAAATAATATTTATACTCATATTGTCAGGGGTCAAAAAGAGTGAAGGATGCTATTGCATCCCAAAATCACTATTTGTAACATCAGGCCAGGTGATAAATATTTGTTGTATCTCCACCGTCACTGTAATCAGTTTGAACACAGACTGGAGAGATGATGAAGGCCATACAACTTTTCTCTGTAGTCTCACCTGGTGGAGTCCTAGTAAAGTCAGGATGCACAAAACACAGCATCCTGACTGCACTTTGACACCTGGGCAGGTGTGATTATTGTATTGGAGTGTATAAAGACAGAGTGCACTCGGTACTGGTATCAAAACTGTTTTTTTATTAACATACACACAATAAAAATTTTTTACACCATTTGATCTTGCCATGACACATGTCCCACATCAGACATAAAGTAGGCCGCAAATTGGTCCCTCATTTGGCCAACTTCAACTGATGACCTGAGAGGGTGCTGAGTGAAATCAGGCAATGGGTTGGCAGCTGGTTCATCTAGTTCAACGTTAATGCGCTCTTTAGCCATCACAAAATTGTGAAGAACCACACAGACTTTCACCACCTCATCCACTGTTTCAAGTTTAAGATTAATGGCTGTGCCAAGAATGCACCATCTGGACACAAGAATCCCAAAAGCACAGTCTACAGTTCTTCATCCCTTGTGAGTCTGTAATTAAAGATTTTTCTTGTGTGGTCCAAGTCCCGGCTGGAGTAGGGTTTCAGCAGGTTTGTGCACATTTGAAAGGCCTCATCCCCAACCATTACAAATGGCAGTGGCGGACCTTCGGTGTGGGGTAGAGGCCATGGCAAGGGGAAATTAAAATGGTTGCCATACAACCTACGGCCCATGTCCGAGTTCCTAAAAGTCTGAGAGTTATTGCCCCGGCCAAATGCCCCAATGTCCACCGCAATAAACTGGCAGTCTGCATATGCAATGGCCATGAGTACTGTAGAAAATTACTTTTTATAATTATAGTACTCAGAGCCACTTTTTTGGGGTTTTGTTATCCTGATGTGTTTACCATCAACCGCTCCCAAACAGTTGGAGAAATTGCAGACTGTCAGGAATTGATCAAATATTTCAATCCACTTTTCCGCGGTGGGCAGGGGCATAAATTCAGGACAGAAAACGTCCCACAAAGCCTGGCAGGTGTCCGCAACTATTCCCGACAAGGTTGAGGTTCCAAGCAGGTACTGGAAGTGGAGTGAAGATAGGGTCTCGCCAGAAGCCAGGAATCTGCAAAACAGAGGAAGAAAAATTGTGATTGTCTAGGCTTTGGCAAAACACTGACATGAAAAAAATGTCTGTACATGGCAGAACTATAATTCCGCAGGCTTTTAGTAAATGGCAGAGCAAAAACAATAATGCACGCATTGTTTTTTTAATATTAAGTACCGTAATGTGACCAGGAGCCGTTCGTCAGGAGGATTGGCACGACGAAGCTGTGTGTCCTGTCTCCGGATGGCTTCTTCAACATGATCATGCAAATACATGAAGCTTTCTTGGGACATCCGGGTATAGTCATTACATTTCACCGGGTTTGCCTGCAGCTCACTGAAGAGGGTGTGGCACGCTCCACTGCTCTCCCGGACTTCAATAATCGGATGTCTCCAAAAACGCCGCTGCTGCCATCTTCGCTGTCTCTCTCCCTTTGTTGCTGGCAAGCAAATGCAAAAGCCAGAAACAGCGCAATGTCCAGATCCAAGTTGAAGCGAAAACTATCCATGGTGACACAGGAAACAGCAGCAAAATCTGAAGAATTCAGGTGTAACAGGGTGTAATAATTACAGGGGATAACTCAGGAGACTTCTTGCGTGGAACAAGACAACTACAGGACACAGTTTTATAAGTGGTAAAGTCTATATTATCACACGGTGATTCAAACATAAGCAAAGCAAATCTCAAGTCCACAACACCTCGTGTAGATAATAAATGCAGCTTAACAGTCTATAGGAAACTTCAGAGAGAAATGCAATCAAGCAGAGCGTCTATGAAGCACAGTTAAACTTGAGGATACTTGACACGAATAAGTCTTAGTTTAGTCCAAGCACAGGTAGGCAGTTCAAATTATATCTTTAGGTCCACCAGGGAGGCCTGGGTGATAGTCTCAGGTTTAAGCAGCGCAGAGCTGCAACAGCTTACATGTCCAGCAAATGCAGAAGGGAGTAACACAAGCAGCCAGATGAAGGAGGATTACTGGAAACCGGTGTATGCAGCAGGAACTCAGAGCAGAGTAGCAGGATCATAAACAGGTTCACAGGAGCAGGTACAAAGCCAGGGAGCCACCAGAGGTCAGAAGCTGGATGCAAGGCAGAATACTCTAGCACAGACTAAAGGCTGGGGTGAATTTATAAAGCAGGAAGACACAGTGCACATGAAATCAAAGACGCCATCTTGGAAAAGGGCAGTAATGCACAAAAGGTGATCAAAAATGTTCAGAGTCCTGACACAGGGTCTATATAAAGAAGTCCCATGACACTCGCCCACTGATGTCCCATTGGTGGAGTCTGTTTCAAGGATTTTCCTCCTGTGGAAATATGACACTTTGAGAAAACATGCGCCTAAAAAACGCAAACGCATGCAAAAACGCTTGATAACATATGCAAACGCTATGTTTTTTTGTCGTTATGCGTACATTGATGCATTAAAAAAAACATGCGCTTGCAAGCACTTGTATGCGTTTTTGCACGCGTTTTTAATTGCGCACGATGCGCTACGCACAACGACGCAAATGTGAAACTAGCATTAATCAGTGAACCAGCGGGTGACAGTGGAGAATGATGAGGTGGCATCTGGGCCACAAAATAAGATAGCAGCGGATAGATCCTATACAGTTTTTTATGTATAGTCCTGAGATATATAAATAAATATATAGATAAAGATAGAAAAATATTTAGACTTGAGAGTCCTCAGTGGTTGATACCTTTTAATGGCTAACTGAAAAGATGGTAACAAATTGCAAGCTTTCGAGACTACGCAGGTCTCTTCATCAGGCAAAGACTAAAACAAAAGCTGAAGAATCACATATTTATACACAAGAGGACACAGGAATAATGCAATAGGTAAGACAAGTGACGTGAAGCAGAACTGTCATTATGGCAGAGGGATGAACATAAATATGACTAGTTCATAGATAAGGAGTGAAAGTTTTATTACCCTCTGATTGGGGTCTGGTATTGTGTTGTGATGACCCTAAAAGGTCAGGGAAGCAGATTCCTTAATTGTTGTAGAAAGACATAAAACTCTGGGATATATTCATCCCAGCACTAAGAGTGTCAAAGGTCATCATAAGTTTATATTCCCAGACTTTTCTATCCTTCTCAGATTTGAAGTTAGATTTTAATACAAGTAATTCCATATCCGTCATGCTATGACCGGGCATACAAAAGTGTTTTGCCACAGGTAAATCCATTCTCCTTTCTCTTATTGTGTGGCGATGAGAATTCATCCTTGTTCTCAGTTTTTGCCCGGTCTCCCCCACATACAGACCCCCAGTTGGACATTTAGTACATATAATTAGGTACACCACATTAGATGTGATGCAGCTGAAAGTACCTGGTATCTTGTAGTCCTGATGGGAGTTGGGGATCTTTATCCTGTCCGTGGTCATTATAGATGTACAGGTTTTGCATTTCTTTTGTTTGCAAGGAAAGGTACCTGCAGCTGTTGGGGAGGACAGGGAGCTTCTGACAATGATGCTTCTTAGATTTGGGGGCTGCCTAAAACATAGTAGTGGGGGGTCTGGAAATATGGATTGTAATCGGGCATCTTTTTGTAGTAAAGGTTGTAGTTTCCGTGCAGCTCCCCTTAGCATCTCCAGACTTGGATTGTAGGTGACCACTAGAGGCACCCGGTTATTTTCTTCTTTAGCTTTGTAATGTAGCAGGTGATTCCTTGATATTCTGGTGGCTCTTGTAATTTGGTTTTCAATTGTTCTTGGATGGTAGCCCTGGTTCAAAAAAGTCTTTCTGAGGCGACCAAGGTGTTCATCTCTATCCATGGGGTTGGAACATATACGGTTGTATCTGATGGCTTGGCTGTAGACAATAGAGTTTTTTATGTGTTTTGGATGGAAACTGTCCCATTTAAGATATGTTGGACGGTCGATTGGCTTCTGATACAGGGATGTCTCTATTTCATTGTTCTTTAGCTTAATGGTGGTGTCTAAAAAGTTAATTTCAGTGCTGGAGTAGTTAAGTTTTAAGTTGATGGTGGGATGAAATTGATTGAACTGTTCATGGAACGTCTTTAGCTGTTGTTCAGACTCCGTCCAGATGATTAAAATGTCATCAATGTAGCGGTAGTAGGCCCGAGGCCTGATGGGGCATGAGGACAAAAATTCGCTTTCAAGCTTGGCCATGAAAAGATTTGCATACTGTGGAGCCATTTTACTTCCCATAGCTGTGCCAGTCTCCTGAAGATAGATCTTGTTGTCAAACCCCAAATCTAAGAAGCATCATTGTCAGAAGCTCCCTGTCCTCCCCAACAGCTGCAGGTACCTTTCCTTGCAAACAAAAGAAATGCAAAACCTGTACATCTATAATGACCACGGACAGGATAAAGATCCCCAACTCCCATCAGGACTACAAGATACCAGGTACTTTTCAGCTGCATCACATCTAATGTGGTGTACCTAATTATATGTACTAAATGTCCAACTGGGGGTCTGTATGTGGGGGAGACCGGGCAAAAACTGAGAACAAGGATGAATTCTCATCGCCACACAATAAGAGAAAGGAGAATGGATTTACCTGTGGCAAAACACTTTTGTATGCCCGGTCATAGCATGACGGATATGGAATTACTTGTATTAAAATCTAACTTCAAATCTGAGAAGGATAGAAAAGTCTGGGAATATAAACTTATGATGACCTTTGACACTCTTAGTGCTGGGATGAATATATCCCAGAGTTTTATGTCTTTCTACAACAATTAAGGAATCTGCTTCCCTGACCTTTTAGGGTCATCACAACACAATACCAGACCCCAATCAGAGGGTAATAAAACTTTCACTCCTTATCTATGAACTAGTCATATTTATGTTCATCCCTCTGCCATAATGACAGTTCTGCTTCACGTCACTTGTCTTACCGATTGCATTATTCCTGTGTCCTCTTGTGTATAAATATGTGATTCTTCAGCTTTTGTTTTAGTCTTTGCCTGATGAAGAGACCTGCGTAGTCTCGAAAGCTTGCAATTTGTTACCATCTTTTCAGTTAGCCATTAAAAGGTATCAACCACTGAGGACTCTCAAGTCTAAATATTTTTCTATCTACTGGCTAACACGGTACGAAGATACACATCTTTCCTATATCAAAATGGAGGATACCAGAATGTACCGCATCTTTATGGAACTGAAACCACTTCTGAAGAAACGTGCACAAATGGACAGCAACATTTTTTTCTTATCTAAATGCAAAAAGGAGAATCTAATTCCCAAAGGACTCTGGATTACAAACCCAATTCTTCACACCTACAATACCCCTTATGCACAAAACCTTTGTCACAGGACTTCTGAAAGACTAAGGAACCATCTTTTGCATGTCTGCTACAGCATAAGGAGTAAAGTCCAAGGACAATTTGAAACTCTGAGGAAAACACTTACAGAAAGCACAGAGCAAAAATTACAACAATACTATAACAAACTACGGACCTTTCTGATTCAAAACAAGGAAAAGAAACTACACAGATTGCGCCTCCATTCCGGACTCTATACAAACAGATACAAAACAAAACCAAAACCTGACAACCACTCCATTCCAGACACAAAAGCATCTAACTGTGTCATCAATCTCTCAGATTACAAACCCAACAAAGTGGAGCTTGCCGTGCTTTCTAGAGGACTCTCATTTTGTCCTACTAAGGCCTGGATAAAACCGAACTCTGCAGTGATATGGAACATTTTTTCAGGAGACTGCGCCTGAGGGAATACTTCAATGATACAGAAGATTCAGAAAACACTCGGACTGAAGGAAGAGGGATCCCAATAACCAAGAAGAGGTCAGACTGGACACCTCCACCTGGACGTAACCCTCATTTGGATAAATATATAGACTCATTCAGACATTTGATAAAATCCACCATCATAGCCACCAACAAGAGACAAGCCTCCAACATCAGTGCCCAGGAGAGAAAGGCCATACAGTCTCTGAAAACCAACAAAGAAATCATCATTAAACCTGCTGACAAGGGAGGTGCAATAGTCATGATGAACACATCAGACTATATGAAGGAAGCAAACAGACAACTTACGGACACACGCTACTACAGAAAACTGGAGTCGGACCCTACACAGGACTATTACAAGGAACTAAGCAAGTTGGTATCTTGTCTGTCTGACAAATCCATAAGAGCTGATGACCTGATACCAGAAAGTCCAAGAACAGGGACATTCTACATGCTTCCCAAAATCCACAAAGCCGGAAATCCAGGGAGGCCGATTATTTCATGTGTGGACACCCTTACTGAGCAAGTATCTGGATGGGTAGAGGGTGTTCTTAAACCCCTGGTAAAGGATACACCCAGCTACATTCAGGACACAACTGACCTACTGAATAAACTAGCAGCAATAGGTTCTCTACCAGAAGGAACCATCCTGGCCACCATGGATGTGGAATCTTTGTACTCTAATATCCCACACCAGGATGGATTAAATGTCTGCAAAGTCTTCATGGGAAACACCGGGAATGATGCTGATTCTGTGGTGAAACTTACAAAATTCATCCTCACCCACAATTACTTCGAATTTGACAACAAGATCTATCTTCAGGAGACTGGCACAGCTATGGGAAGTAAAATGGCTCCACAGTATGCAAATCTTTTCATGGCCAAGCTTGAAAGCGAATTTTTGTCCTCATGCCCCATCAGGCCTCGGGCCTACTACCGCTACATTGATGACATTTTAATCATCTGGACGGAGTCTGAACAACAGCTAAAGACGTTCCATGAACAGTTCAATCAATTTCATCCCACCATCAACTTAAAACTTAACTACTCCAGCACTGAAATTAACTTTTTAGACACCACCATTAAGCTAAAGAACAATGAAATAGAGACATCCCTGTATCAGAAGCCAATCGACCGTCCAACATATCTTAAATGGGACAGTTTCCATCCAAAACACATAAAAAACTCTATTGTCTACAGCCAAGCCATCAGATACAACCGTATATGTTCCAACCCCATGGATAGAGATGAACACCTTGGTCGCCTCAGAAAGACTTTTTTGAACCAGGGCTACCATCCAAGAACAATTGAAAACCAAATTACAAGAGCCACCAGAATATCAAGGAATCACCTGCTACATTACAAAGCTAAAGAAGAAAATAACCGGGTGCCTCTAGTGGTCACCTACAATCCAAGTCTGGAGATGCTAAGGGGAGCTGCACGGAAACTACAACCTTTACTACAAAAAGATGCCCGATTACAATCCATATTTCCAGACCCCCCACTACTATGTTTTAGGCAGCCCCCAAATCTAAGAAGCATCATTGTCAGAAGCTCCCTGTCCTCCCCAACAGCTGCAGGTACCTTTCCTTGCAAACAAAAGAAATGCAAAACCTGTACATCTATAATGACCACGGACAGGATAAAGATTCCCAACTCCCATCAGGACTACAAGATACCAGGTACTTTCAGCTGCATCACATCTAATGTGGTGTACCTAATTATATGTACTAAATGTCCAACTGGGGTCTGTATGTGGGGGAGACCGGGCAAAAACTGAGAACAAGGATGAATTCTCATCGCCACACAATAAGAGAAAGGAGAATGGATTTACCTGTGGCAAAACACTTTTGTATGCCCGGTCATAGCATGACGGATATGGAATTACTTGTATTAAAATCTAACTTCAAATCTGAGAAGGATAGAAAAGTCTGGGAATATAAACTTATGATGACCTTTGACACTCTTAGTGCTGGGATGAATATATCCCAGAGTTTTATGTCTTTCTACAACAATTAAGGAATCTGCTTCCCTGACCTTTTAGGGTCATCACAACACAATACCAGACCCCAATCAGAGGGTAATAAAACTTTCACTCCTTATCTATGAACTAGTCATATTTATGTTCATCCCTCTGCCATAATGACAGTTCTGCTTCACGTCACTTGTCTTACCTATTGCATTATTCCTGTGTCCTCTTGTGTATAAATATGTGATTCTTCAGCTTTTGTTTTAGTCTTTGCCTGATGAAGAGACCTGCGTAGTCTCGAAAGCTTGCAATTTGTTACCATCTTTTCAGTTAGCCATTAAAAGGTATCAACCACTGAGGACTCTCAAGTCTAAATATTTTTCTATCTACTGGCTAACACGGTACGAAGATACACATCTTTCCTATAGATAAAGATATAAATTTTCTACAGAATTCTATGTAGTCAGGAGATATACCTTTGCAAAAAACATAGTATAAAGGAAAATGTGAAAATATCATGCTTCTCGAAAACAATATAGTTTGTTCATCCTTACACTACCCATTTGACACAGTGTTAAAAATACATTGTGTAACCTGCAGAGATACATAATTATTTTTTTACATGATTTACTTATCTATGGGAAGCCATAGTTGCTTTAAGATGAATATACTACTTTTGCATAACAAGAATTGCCATAGCTATTAGTGATGAGCGAGTATGCTCGTTGCTAGGGTTTTACCAAGCACGCTCGGGTGGTCTCCCAATATTTGGAAGTGCTCGGAGATTTAGTTTCTGTTGCCGCAGCTGCATGATTTGCGGCTACTTGACAGCCTGTATACATGTGGGGATTGCCTGTTTGTTAGGGAATTCCCACATGTATTTAGTCTGTCAAATAGCCGCAAATCATGCAATTACAGCAACAGAAACTAAAGCTCTGAGCGCTTCCAAATACTCGGAGACCACCCGAGCGTGCTCAGGGAAACCTGAGCAACGAGTATACTCGCTCATCACTAATAGCTATTCTTTTCATCTAGAAAAACAGTATGGCATACACAACAACATAAGTTCGATAACAACATGAAGGACTACAGCACAAGATGTGGCAGGAAAATAAACGTCCTTATATATAGGTCAATAAACTAGCCACAACAAGAAGAAGCCAAAAATATAGGAAGTCAATTTGAGCGGTTTTACTTTTTTCATACGTATAATGATTATTGGCGGTGGGAGTCATAAGAACAATCATTCTGGCATTGTTTTTCTGTAGGATTCTTTATTATATTTTTAATTCTAAAGCTTTTTAACATATCATTTTCATTGATCTTACACTGTACTAGTCCATGTAATATTCTGATCACTTAAATAATACACTGCAATACTTGTGTACTACGGTATATTATACCTGTGAGCATAGCACTGACAGACATTCTATTAGACCCCTCCATTGGAAATGCTATATATTGTAGGTGAGCATAAATAGCAGACCTGCACATCTCCCCCTTGAGAAAGCTGTAAACGCGAAACGTGCGTCGGGCTACCTGTGACAGTGTGGACGGGCCTACAACTTATGGGTATGTGTCACTATTAGAGAATTTTCTGCTGACATCTTTTCAATTGCACCGTGCACTTTAAGAAGGTTATTATGTACCCTCTGTACTATTTAATCTGTTGGCTAGTAGATATACATGCCACATATACCATATGCCTGCATTGATTTCCCCTGCCACTTACTGTGCACCTTACTTGGGTTTACTCCTTCCTTTGTATATCTATCCTCTATGAAATTTTGTATGTTTAAATGTGATTTCAATAAATTTTTATTCTTTTTGATACATTGTTCTTGAGTGGTGTGCTTTGGATACTTTGTATCCAGTCTGTTCTAGATAAATAGCAGACCTGTTGAAGTGACTATCCATAGGCACCATAGGATTGTGTTGTAGAGATACTGTTTGTGATGATAATCTCTCTTTCAAACTGCTAAGATGCTGCAGTTGCTACTAACTGTGATGTCTAAGGAGATACAAATCCCAGAATTAAGTTAATTCCAATTCTGACTTGTAGTAGGAGCTCGGCTCTAGCTGACACCTTGGCATCCTCAGGAACTGTTCCTGTGTATTCGCAATGAAATACATGTACAAGAATATCCTGCAGATGACATACAAGAGGCTAAACTTTTACAACTACACATGACTTGGAATAGTTTCATGTACTGCTCAGTAGGAATAATGGGATTAATCTATTTATGCATTGCCTATTTCCAAGCAGACACTAACTTAATGTGATATTAGCTACATCCGAATGTGCAATGATGTAGAAGATATGAAGAAGGCATTAAGGCAATGAGAAACACGACATAATGTGTTCTTTACAGTGGCATATTCAACTATCCTACATAGCATTTTAATAACATAGATTGCTGAAGGAATAACTGAATAATCAGAGTCTGAAAATGTCACATTTACTGTCAATGCCAACTGCATGAAACTGGAGAAGATTAAAAAAATAATTCAAAACATACATAACTGTGCCCTACAAAGGAATTAAAACATATCTGCCATTTTGTTATGGAGAACTTATATCTTTATTTTCATTATCATCGGACTGAACATTTGAGGCTATCCTTCTTGCAAGACACACAATTTAAAGTTAAAATTGGGACTAAATTGATATTACACATGTAGAAAAATGATTTGAGGCCAAGAACCTAAGGTCATATCCACAGGCATAATGTGAAGCTCCTTAGATCCTAATGTGAAATCAAAGAAAGGCACCAACTAACCATGTGCCGTTTATTATACAGGTAGTAGACAGTGTGAAGGGGCTCCATACCTGAAGATACTTAGAAATGTTTCAAATAGGATTTACTGCCAGTATTTCATATCCATTTGTTACATGGGTGTAAGTACAGTTTTACATTAACATTTTTGGTGAAAACCCTTTATCAGACGTATAAGTTTTGTTCAATGCATATAAGTCAAAGGGGCCAAGACTGCAGGGTGTGATAACCCCAAACAGGGACAACCAGGATCCAGCTTTATCAAGGCCTCAAACGCTACATGGCAAATAGTGTCATATAAGTTTATAATGTAAATTAGCTGATACCCTAGCACCACTATTGCTGAAAATCATTGGCAGCTCCTCAGCTGGTCAGCCATAACAGATAATTGTGCGTAATGATACAATATGCTCTAGATAGAAAAGTTTCATGATAAAGTGATCTTCTCCAAAGTGTCCATCAATGAAACAGGGCTTATTTATTACATTCCAGGAGGATAAAACCATGTGACAATTTTACTCGGCTCATTACATCTTTCAACAATCAATGGCAAGACCTTCACAAACTAATCAATAAAAACTGGAACATTCTACATCCGGAGCCCAAATTGAGGAACATTGTCTCTCCTCAGCCACTTCTGATGGCTAGAAGATCCAGGAATTTAAAGGATGACTTTACTAGAAGTCATTTTATGCATCCATCAACTGGCCTCAATAGAAGCTCTATCCTTAAGGGCTCGCATGCATGTGGTGGCTGTTCGGTCTGTCTCTTTATGCCTACTACATATACTTTAGCCAATCCCAGTGAACCAACATGTATATCCACTTTGCAAGTACATAAATTGTCAGTCAAAAATTGTAATTTACATTTTGATTGTCCCTGTTCATTTTTATATGTTGGCCAGACCACACAGGAACTATGCAAGAGGCTACAAAAGTATTTTTCCAATATCGCCCTAGCTTAAAAACATCATAAACAGGGTAAGATGTTGTCTACAGTTACCGCACACTACAAGCAGCAGCATAAATGCAAAATTGTAGGCACTAGGGCTATGGGTTTGGACACTATGTCTACCAATATTAGAGGGGGGAAATTGTCCCAGCGTTGTTAAGCAGTGAGTCCCACTGGATTTATAAACTTGATTGTGTCTCCCCCAAGGGTATTAATGAGGACCTCGAGTTTACAGGGTTTTATAATCGTTAACCTGTATTCTATTCTTACCTATATCATTGCTGCTATGATATGGCAGTATAGTTTAATTGACACACTTGCTGTCAATTTCCTCTTATAAATATTGTCCATTTACTGTTTTTCTTCATATGTTTATTACATTATTTTTCCTCTATGTGTATGTTTTTATTCCATTTATCGCTTTTTCAATCTCTGTCCTTTTTATTTCAGTGCATTCCAGCATGGAGTGCATAATATCTGGTTAGGACGACTTCTGGATATGTCACTTCCGCCCCTGTGGAACGCAGTATGCATTTCAGACATATGCTCTCCTGTGTCTCCAGCCGGTTATGATGACTTCCAGGTAGGTCATTTCTGCCCATGTGGAACGTAGTATGCATTCCAGCGCAGCCATTCTGCTGTCACTTGCCATTCATCTGCCAATTAGAGTCCTGCCTCTTTATGCTCTCTTATGTATATACAGTTGTGCTCAAAAGTTTACATACCCTGGAAGAATTTTTGCTTTCTTGACTTTTTTCAGAGAATGTGAATGATAACACCAAACCTTTTTCTCCACTCATGGTTAGTAGTTGAGTGAAGAAACCATTTATTGTCAAACTACTGTGTTTTCTCTTTAAAATCATAATGACAACCCAAAACATCCAAATGACCCTGATCAAAAGTACACATACCCTGGTGATTTTGGCCTGGTAACATGCACAGAAGTTGACACAAATAGGTTTGAATGGCTACTAAAGGTACCATCCTCACCTGTGACATGTTTGCTTCTAATCAGTGTGTGTGCATAAAAGCTGAGTGAGTTTCTGAGATCCAGACAGACTCTTGCATCTTTCATCCAGACACTGAATTGTGAGTCATGTGGAAAGCAAAAGAATTGTCAACGAATCTATGGGAAAAGGTAGTTGAACTGTATAAAATAGGAAAGGGATACAAAAAAATATCCAAGGAATTGATAATGCCAGTCAGCAGCATTCAAACTGTGATTAACAAATGGAAAATCAGGGGCTCTGTAAAAACAAAACCACTGTCAGGTAGACCAACAAAAACGTTGTGCACAACTGCCAAGAAAATTGTTCGGAATGCAAAGAAAACCCCACAAATAAAATCAGCTGAAATACTGGACTCTCTGAAAACTAGCGGTGTGGCTGTTTCAAGATGCACAATAAGGTGGCACTTGAAGAAAAATGGGCTGCATGGTCGAGTCGCCAGAAGAAAGCCATTACTGCGTAAATGCCACAAAGTATCTCACCTACAATATGCAAAACAGCCTCAAAATTTCTGGAATAAGGCAATTTGGAGTGATGAGACCAAAATTGAACTTTTGGCCACAACCATAAACATTAGATTTGGAGAGAGGTCAACAAGGCCTTTGATGAAAGGAGCACTATTCCTACTTTAAAGCATGGAGGTGGATTGCTGATGTTTTTGGGATGTGTAAGTGTCACGGGTGTGTCGCTGCGAAGATCGTTGCGATTGCACACCCTGACTTCTCACAGCTGAGTTTCTGGTGCTGGGTGTTTCTCGGCAGTGAGGGAGTTAATTCTTCCTCTCTCTGTGCTGGACTAGACCAGCCTCGCTCAGCTGCAATTAATGTTGTGGTAATTGGTTTCCTTCATATACCTGCCTGTCTGCTGGGGAAGTGTCGGTGAAAGCTTTCATGTAGACCAGCAGAGCGGATCGTATTGAGAAGTCTAAAGCTAAGAGTACCTGTTGTGGTTTTCTCCTCTCCTCGCTTTATTATTTATCTCCTTACCCGTTGGTGTTCCCTCTGTAGTGATTGTTTTGTATGCAAGGTGGTCTTTTATTTTACCCCTTGTACTGTCTCGTTCATCTTATACTGTGTGTGAAGGCAGTTACCTTCCTGTTCCCTGTGGTGGTAATCAGGGTCCTTCTCAGGACTAGATTACAGTGGTTAGGGATTCACAGGAGATAGGGTTACGCTGGCGGCCTGGACCTCTGTACCATCAACAGTACCTCCAGGTAGAGGGATTAGTCAGGACCCCAGCTTAGGGTCAGCATAGACCCCGGTCCTCCTGTATACAGAGACAGCGTGACATTTTCACAGAACCGCACTAAAGATTCTCCCCAGCCACCATGGATCCAGTAGCCAGTCTAGCTCAGCAGTTGCAGAGTTTGTCCATGGAGCTGAGGGACGTTAAGTCCAAGGTTTTGTACCCCCCGGAGCAAGCCAGACCTGAACCTAAAGTAGCTCTCCCGGACAGGTTCACTGGAGGGCGGGACAAATTTTTTGCTTTCCGGGAGGCATGTAAATTGTACTTTCGGCTGCGACCTCGGTCATCTGGGAGTGAAGATCAAAGTGTGGGAATTGTCATCTCACTCCTACAAGGGGACCCCCAATCCTGGGCGTTCTCTCTGCCCCCGGGCTCCCCGGCTCTCCAGTCAGTGGATAGATTTTTCGCAGCTCTGGGTCTTGTATATGATGACCCGGATCGGGTCTCCCTTGCTGAAACTAAGTTACGTAAGATACAGCAGGGAGATCGTCCGGCAGAGGAATTCTGTTCGGAGTTCCGTAGGTGGGCCACGGACACCCAGTGGAATGACCCGGGTCTTAGGAGCCAGTTTTGTCAAGGTTTATCCGACAAATTAAAAGATGTGTTGGCGCAGTATGACCTGTTGTGAATGGGCTTGAGATGAGTTCTGAGCAGAGGCTCCCTCTGGTGGTTACAAGCAGTGCTGGTCTGTCCAGTGAAGATTGTGAGGATTGGGAATCAGGTGTTACTGACTGGTCTTATATAAGGGAGTCACCTTCCCATCAGGGTTGCCGGTGATCAATTGTTCTGGTCTCAATCCTTGAATCCTGTTTCCCTTGTAGCCTGCTGTGTCGTGTCTGCATCTCCTGCTATCAGATAAGACATTTTCTTCTTTTTGTTTTTGTGCTAGATTTTTGCATTTTGTCCTGCACTTCTGTGGGGGCCTTCAGGGTCCCCTCCGGGGGCTTTTGCCCTCTCAGTTTAGTTCAGCCACTGATGTTTGTACTTTTGCTTTTTCCAGTTTTTTCAGTGGCTGCTGTTTTGATTTTGTTACACCAGAGAACTAATTTAGGTGGTAGAGGTCGTGTGATCTCAGGTGTTTTTGAAATTAGTAGAGTTGGTGCTTTTCAGGGTTTTCTGGGACTGCAGTAAGTACCCTTCCTATCCTTTTCTATTTAGTTAGTTTGGGCCCCAGCGTTTGCTCATACTATTTTCTTTCTGTGTCAGCATTTCTTCTTGTCTAACCGCCATTACATGTTTGGGGGCTTTCTATTATCTTTGGGGCTCTGCTCCGGGGCAGATAGCTTTCCTATTTCTATCTTTAGGTGTAATTAGTTTCTCAGGCTGTGACGAGGCGTCTAGCACCAATGTAGGAACGCTCCACGGCTGCCTCTAGTTGTGGTGGTTAGTCAGGGTACTGCAATCTCATAGATTCCAACTGCTCTGGTGTATTGCCTTTTTACCTGCACTCCTCAGCTACCAAATCATAACAATGACCCTCCCACGACACTGGAAGCCGCTATGGCCCTTGTTATTCGTATTGACAGACGTCTTCGAGAGAGGTGCGGGGTAACTTCGCCCCCTGTGATGACTCCACCTTCCTCAAGGGTCCCTTATACGGAGGTTCCCCTGGTCAGTCCAGAGGAGCCTATGCAATTAGGAGGGACATCATTCCGGGGGAGGGGATCGGTGGGGCGCCACAAAACAAGAAGTTGTTTCTTCTGTGGAAAAAAGGGACATTTTATTAGGGGGTGTCTATCCCGTCCTTTGCAGAGTGAGAAGTCGCCGGAAAACTATTGATCCCAGATTGTGTGGTGGACGGCAATCTGGGAGTAAGTATTTCGTCCCTAAGTTCGTCTCAGTTTCTCGTACCGGCAGAGGTGGTGGTGGGTGCGAAAACTGAGAGGATATCTGTTCTTCTGGATAGTGGGGCCGGGGCTAATCTGGTGGATGCTCGCTTTGCCCGGGTTCAAGATATGCGATTGAGTGGGTTGGCTAAACCCGTCCCCATATTCTCGATCGACGCCAGACCTCTCGGTCAGGGAAGTTTTGTGCAAGCAGTGCATAACATAGATCTTCAAGTGGGGGCGCTACATAAAGAACTGTTGTCTTGTTATGTGTTGGAGGGTCTTCCCACTCCTATAGTGCTGGGCCTGCCTTGGCTAACGAAGCATAACCCGGTTATTAATTGGCAATCCAGAGAGATAACCCAATGGAGCGATTTCTGTAATAAAAACTGCATGAATACGGTCATTGGTGCGGTCGCTCCTAGGGCCTTACCTCCATTTCTGGTGGACTTTGAGGATGTATTCTCGGAAAAAGGGTGTCAAGAACTACCTCCTCATCGCGAGTATGACTGTTCTGTTAACTTGCTCTCTGGGGCCAAGTTACCGAAATCTAGGTTGTATAACCTTTCTGGTCCTGAGAGACAGGCCATGAAGGATTATATTTCAGAGAGTCACGCTAAGGGGCATATTAGACCTTCATCTTCCCCGGTGGCCGCGGGGTTCTTCTTTGTGAAGAAAAAAGATGGAGGCCTACACCCTTGCCTGGATTTCCGTGAGCTTAATCGGATTACGGTCCGAGATCCGTATCCGCTCCCACTTATTCCCGATCTCTTCAATCAGATCGTGGGTGCCAAATGGTTCTCTAAGTTGGATCTCA
Organism: Oophaga sylvatica; assembly: GCA_033576555.1. NCBI lineage: Eukaryota > Metazoa > Chordata > Amphibia > Anura > Dendrobatidae > Oophaga > Oophaga sylvatica. Next base: position 20,268 of record JARQOD010011722.1, read on the forward strand.
GGGGGGCGTACAATCTGATTAGGATGAAGGAGGGGGATGAGTGGAAGACGGCGTTTAACACTCCGGAGGAGCATTATGAGAACCTTGTCATGCCATTTGGTCTGAGTATTGCCCCGGCGGTGTTTCAACACTTTGTAAATGACATCTTTCGCCACCTAATGGGACAGTTTGTGATCATATATCTGGATGATATCTTAATTTACTCGCCAGATCTTGTGTCTCATCAGGAGCATGTTAGGCAGGTGTTACAGATCTTGCGGGATAATAAACTGTACGCCAAATGGGAGAAGTGTGTGTTCGCCGTACAGGAACTTCAGTTTTTAGGGTTCCTGGTGTCAGCATCCGGTTTTCGTATGGACCCTGGGAAAGTGCGGGCAGTTCTTGAGTGGGATCTGCCAGAGGATCTTAAGGCATTACAACGTTTCCTGTTGTTTGCTAACTACTACCGGAAATTCATTCGTAATTTTTCGTCCATAGTTAAACCTCTCACAGACATGACTAAAAAAGGGACGGATTTTTCAAAGTGGTCTGACAAGGCTTGTCAAGCGTTTTCCTCTTTGAAAAAATGTTTTGCTTCAGCACCCATACTTATTCAACCTGATGCGTCACAGCCGTTCATTGTTGAGGTGGACGCTTCCGAGGTAGGGGTGGGAGCAGTATTGTCACAAGGTTCGTCCCCTGGTAAATGGCATCCGTGCGCCTTCTTCTCTAAAAAATTGTCGTCCGCTGAGAGGAATTATGATGTCGGCAATAGGGAACTCTTGGCCATTAAGTTGGCTTTTGAGGAGTGGCGTCATTTTTTGGAGGGGGCAGTCCACCCGGTCACCGTCATTACCGATCACAAAAACCTGCTATATTTAGAGTCCGCTAAACGTCTGAATCCCAGACAAGCTAGGTGGTCGTTGTTTTTTACCAGGTTTAATTTTGTTGTCACATATCGTCCTGGCTCAAAAAATTTTAAGGCGGATGCCTTATCTCGCTGTTTCCCAGGGGCTGGGAATACGGAAGACCCGGTTCCGGTCCTTCAGGAGGGGGTGGTGGTGTCGGCAGTATGCTCTGAGCTTGAGGAGGAGGTATTGGAGGCTCAGGGGGACGCCCCTGTAGGACCTCCAGGGAGACTGTTTGTTCCAAATCAGTTGCGACAAAAGGTGATCGAGGCACACCATAATTCAGCTTTGGCAGGACACCCAGGGAGTAAAGCAACTGAGGATCTCCTCTCGCGTCGGTTTTGGTGGCCTAACTTACATAAGGAGGTGGTAACTTTTGTCGCGTCCTGCAAGGTTTGTGCGCGCTCTAAGACCCCACATACCCGTCCGTCGGGGACCCTCTTACCTTTGAAGATCCCGGAGCGTCCGTGGACTCATCTGTCTATGGACTTCATTACGGACCTCCCGCCATCTTCGGGTAAAACAGTCATACTCGTTGTAGTGGACAGGTTCAGCAAGATGGCACATTTTATCGCTCTTCCTGCTCTTCCTAATGCTAAGACTCTTGCGCAGGTGTTTATTGGGAGATTGTAAGGCTTCACGGGGTACCCTCCGATGTGGTGTCGGATCGGGGATCTCAGTTTGTGTCCAAATTCTGGAAAGCATTTTGTACACGGCGGGGGATGCAGTTGTCATTTTCATCGGCTTTTCACCCGCAGACCAATGGTCAGACAGAGCGTCTGAACCAGAGCTTGGAGACATATCTCCGGTGTTTTGTGTCAGAGAACCAGGAGGACTGGGCTTCTTTCTTGCCTCTGGCGGAATTTGCTCTAAATAATAGGCGGAGCGAGTCCACTGGTAAGTCCCCGTTTTTTGGGGCATATGGTTTTCATCCCCAGTTTTGTACTTTCAATAGGGGGGGCTCTTCTGGGGTTCCTGAGGAGGAACGATTTTCGTCGTCACTTGCTTCTGTGTGGAGAGGAGTGCTGAATAATCTGAGTACTATGGGGAACCGATACAAACGTATGGCTGATAGGACGAGAGTGTCTGGTCCGGACCTAAGTGTGAACGATCTGGTATGGTTGTCTACCAAAAATATAAAACTTAAGGTTCCCTCCTGGAAACTGGGTCCCAGGTTCATCAGGCCATACAA
>JARQOD010011723.1:0-22346 GCA_033576555.1 Oophaga sylvatica
TTATTTACTGTAATGTTTGTTATTTTTTATATTTAATTTCACTCACAGTTGTCAAATGCATCTTTGCACTTGTCTAATGTGACCAATCCGACATATGGGTCACATATGATCAGCACTACCCATATTGACTATTGGTTTTTGTCTTTACATACTATTATGTATAGAAACATTTGTAATTTTGCCATGCCTTATTTTGGTACTTGTGTAAGAATGCACACTTACACTATTGTATTATATCTATTTTTATAAAAAGTTTTGAGTCTTTTTTCATAAGTTGTTTGTACTCAACCACCAACACATCTGTTATGACCATTAACACCAGACAGAGACTATGTCTACAAAAAATACTTATTTTAGACACACACAAAAACATTATCATCTGCCATGTTGTAGTACCTTCAGGTGACACAAAATATTGGGTAAAGATATCACGGGTTTTCAGCCCTGAGAGTGGGCGACGTAAAGGGATGACATGGGGCGTAGGCATATCCCCATTGGTCACCACACTTTCACCAACATCTGATGGGCCACAATCATGCATTCTGGTGAAATTATGCAGAACAACATAGGCTTTGATGACCTCATTGACTTTGGCTTCACACAGCTGAATAGCAGACTGGAGGACCCGCCATTTTGCACACAAAATGCTAAAAGCACACTCCACCAGGCGCCTGGCCTGTGATAGGCGCAAGTTGAAGATCCGACGACGGTGGTCAAGATGCCGTCGTGAATATGGCTTCATCACATTCCTTGATAGCTGGTAGGCCTCATGCCCAACTACAACAAATGGGACAGCTTCTAGATTGGAGCCTGGAAGTTGCCGTGCTGGTGGTAGGTTCAACTCGTTAGTGCGCAGCCGCCGACCCATAATGGAAGAATTGAAGACTAGAGTCTCCAGTTCTTCCATAGGCCCCAATGTCTACAATTATAAACCTGTAGTTACTGTCAACCAGAGCCAACAGCACCACAGAAAAATATTGTTTATAATTATAGAATTGGGACCCTGAGTTCGGCGGCTTACGCACACGGATGTGCTTCCCATCAAGGGCTCCTATACAATTTGGGAAGTGGCATTGCTCCTCAAGTTCCCTGGCAATCCTCTTCCAGTCTTCCATCTTTGGCTCAGGCATGACCAGTTGATGCAGTCTGTCCCAGAGTTGTGAGCAGGCATCACGCACAATGCCAGAGATGGTGGACCTCACAATCAAAAACTCCAGATAGAGTGCGGCATAGGATATGCCAGTAGTTAGGAATCTACAAGTAACCAAATGTACAGAGAACAATCAATACATATGCACAAAGGTTTAACAAACGCACTATACATAACCCTTACATGATTTAATGTCCAATCATAAGTTCAATTTACCCCAAGTAAACATTTTCACTAATTTTAACATACACATCATTGTTCAGATACTTCAAGGTGATATATGGCCTATATTATGAGGATATTTCTGCTACAGCCATAAGGGTAAAGGGAAACTGGGGGGAAAACACATCATCAACAGACAGTATGTAGGTGAGGAATACATACCGTAGCGTAAGGAGAAGTCGCTCCTCTGCAGAGATAGCTTTGCGCATCCTGGTATCCTGGTAGGTGATCCCAGGGCGCACAATCTCCAACAAAACATCAAATGTGGGAATGGTCATCCGAGAAAACAGAAAAAACTTGTCTGGAGCAGTCCGCAGAGATGCATACAGTCGGTGAAAATGGCCTTTATTGAGGCGCTGCCTCAAATGCGGATGCACCCACATTCGCCTCCTCTGCGGATCAACAATCACTGGGTATGGCTGCCTAAAGCGGCGGGACAAAACCCTGTTGTACAACACTCGATCATTTGGGGTGAACTGAAGAGTGTCAGACATGTTGGCAAGCAATGATTAATTTGTGCTCATAGCATCGAGGTGATTGAGCATTATGGGAGGTGGTCTTTAATTGCTATTGTTACCTGATGTACTGTGCTATTTTTTGATGTTAAAATTTGTTACTAATAAAATATTTACTTTTATGACTCAACCATGAAATGCCTTATAGCTCTTTTTTCTCTTGTCTAAATATGTTGGCAAGCAAGCAGCAGTACCCCAACACAAGCACACCACAAAAATGGCAAGATTGGGGGTTGCAACCTGATGCAGAGCGAATAAATAGCCTTGCTAATGATGATTTGAATGAGTTTCAGGCCTAAAAACCGTTAAATGTCCATTTTGCAAGGCGGCGAGAAAAATACGCTGTACGGATGCCATACGGATTGCATACGGATGCTTACATGCGCAAAATACGCAGCCGCATCCTGACAACGGATGAAATACGGATTGTTGTGCCGGCAACATTTTGGCGTATTACGCTCATACAATACGGTCCGTATTTTTCTACGGTGAGTGTGATACCAGCCTTAGAGTCAGAGTCCCAAATCACGTCAAACAGTTCTGCTTTATTTTCCCCTGGACACAGTACATCCAAATCACCATAAGCACGTCTTAATCGATACCAGCAATACATTCTTCACAATTCTGCCTCTTCTACTCTGCTACATCAGAATGGATCACTAAGAATTGACGGGACGAGGAGCCCGGTGAAAACGGCACTTCGATCTCCTCCCCTGGAGACACTTCAATCCAGCATAAGAAAGACACATCTACTAGGTCGTCCTCCCCTCTCTGGTTATCCTGCCGGATACTTCTGATGGCCCACTCGCTTCTACGCTCATGCACGACCTCTTTGCTGAACTTTCCCACAGTAGTTCTTCCACTGGACTACTGCTACGTAAACCCACTTTCTTTGGGCTCACGTTTCCCATTGTGAATCTTTCACTGGCTTCTTCAGGGGTTGCTGGTCCCCTCTTCTTCCTACCCTATACTCAGGACCCAGGAACGTGGACGTCCTCACACTAGCAAGGTCCACCCCGGCTGACCCCCGCTAAGAGGATGTCTTCCTGACAGATTCCCGCTTGGAGGCAATCTTTCCCTAGCAACAATCCTTCACTATTGTCCCTATAGGACTGGATGTGCTCAATGCCCCCCTCTAGTGACCAAACCTAATTACTGCTTTGACATATTTTTTATAACTTTCTAACTGGATCTCTAACGTGCCCCCATTAGTGATCCCTTGCAAACTATACTTAACCCATAAATATATACACTACCCTTCTAGTGCCTGCCTCTATGTCCCCTAGGATGCACTATCTACCTAAAACATGACCCCACATACGTATATATATATATATATATATATACATAACATCATACAAGGCATACATATACACAAGTAAGTACAATTAAAGGGGATGAAACCTTAAAGGGTTAATACCCTTCACCTCCTTACATACACACCATTCTCAGCATCCTGGCATGCCTACTGCGCGTGTCCGTGCGCATCACTATCAATGAGCTAATCAGGGGAAGTCAGGGTTGAAGTGTTCTCGTGCATGCACATTGCATTAAAAAACTTGGGCCGCCATTTTTGTTATGGTACTAAGCTGCCCATCATTTGTTATTTGAACATATTAATTTCTTCTTTTAGAACGGGTCAAGGCAAAAAATGGCTGATGCAGTTTATAAGGCTGTGTTTCCACGCTCAGGAAACACAGCGCTTTGGACGGAGCGGAAAGTCCGCTCCACCCAAAGCCCCGCCCCCTTCTGAACGCGCGTCAGTCCGGATGTGTTCATGGAACACATCCGGAACACATGCGGAATGACCGCAGGGCTATATAGCCCTGTGTTATTTCCCTTGCGGCGCCGCAGCGTCGCCGCAAGGGAATAGGACATGCTGCGGTCTAAAAAGACGCGCCGCATGTCCGGAAACGCAGGTCTTCCGCCTGCGTGTTTGTAAGCTTAGTGGAGATGGGATTTCTTGAAATCCCCTCCACTATGCTGTAACATCTGGATGCTGCGTGTTTGACGCTGCGCCAAAGCACAGCGTCAAACACGCAGCTAATCCGGACTGTTTCCTGAACGTGGAAACATACCCTAAGGGTCTCATTCCTAGGTATTTCATACACAATTAGAGATATTTCTGTTATCATATTGGAAATACTGGGAAACATTAATGTCAGAATGTGACACCCTTACCTGGTTAACTGAACAGGTCCCCTGTTAGGGAGACTCATCAGGAACCTGTGATATTCCAGAAAGGCACAATAAACATTCACAGGTCAGAGTGTGTTAGTCGTCGAGATCCCACCGTTGCACAGGGGGAATTTCAAGCCATGTCCTCTGCGGTCTCCCATTCTTCTTCAGCTGCAGAGGATGCTGCTTAACAGAGACATCAGTCCCAGCATCTTGTTCAGGCTAATGCTATGCATTTGGTTGCTGCTGCTGCCCCAGGTACAGCTATAGCAACCAGCATTAGTCAGTGTCGAGCAGACGCTCCTGGGACTAAGTCCTGCTTTTCTCCATCTGAGCATGCCTGTGAGATGACCGCTCATTGGTAGTCGGAGGTCAAATGCTCATGTCCTCAAGCAGTTCAGATTGTGCCTTCAGCAAGGTCCTGGAAGGCTGCGTTTATAAAAGGAACGCACGGCCGCACGCTAGTATAAACCATGTGGTGTGTGAGCGAGTGGATATGCCACCACTCTGTGTATGCCCGTGTGTTTGGGCCGAGAACCTGCCACACTGTCGGCATGTATGATTGTCAAGTTTTTCTTAGTCAGGCAGGTTTTTACTCGGCTTGACCTAGCGCCTGTCTCGGCCACGTGTGCTGCTTAGCACGGGCTGTTTACAGGGCACAGTCAATCCACGTGCTCTGGCACACACGTTTTGGTACCGCTCTGTGGTCAGTGGAGCTTTTGCTCTTGTTTTGCACCAACTCGTGGTGCGCTTTAGTTAGCTGTGTTTTGCTACCACTCTGCGGCAAGTAGTGGCATCGCTTGTGCGGAGCCTTGCGCATTGTGGGTCCAGTCAGACTGAAGTCCCCGCGTTCTAGGAGTTGAGCCTAGAGACCTCATTCACGCCATATCAGCTGTGTCCTGTGACGTTAACAGGGAACAGGGTTCCATTATTTAGTTGCTGCGGCTCTGTCTAGTAACAGAGTTCGCCGCTGTTCATACCGGGTTACATCCAACTCACTTGTTTTCGGCGTTCAATCGCCATTTTGTTCTGCCATTGCTTAGCAGCAGGTTCCATCTCTGCATGGTGGACCCCGGGTTGCGAACACACCTTATTATTATTATATATATTTCATTTGGTGTATTCCGCCAACCCTAACAGAGTGTCAATCTTTAGAAACCATAGGTAAACCTAGGTGTTTCAAAACACTCTACTATTACATGAAACTGTGTTGCCCATCTCAGAATATAGACAAATTATGTAAAAAAAGACCCAATATTAAAGTAGCATTGGCTAATTATATTGACGTGGAAAAACTCTTCTTCAAGAAAATAAAAATATATGAAAAATAATAATGAATTGCCCTACAACATTATACAGATTAGCTGAGTCCATTTCATATGTAATTCTTTTTATGAATAGAGTGATCTGTGAAAAAAGATGAAAGATAAAAACTATTATCAATTAAAATGCTTTTGAGGATTTTACAGTCCCTATTATACTGCTGGGAAATGGGTAGAGGACAGAGAGACAGTCAGGGGAAATTTGAATTCAGAAGGCAGACGGACACCATCTGAAGATCTCTTCAGCCAGGAATAGTGGGGCAGTATTCCCTCTGATTGGGGGGAGGCACTGGTCCGGTCGCCTGGCATAAAAGAGTCCTGGACAAAAGGTCAAGCAAGGTAGGACAAACTGTGTGGTAGCATGGAGTCTTCCCGCTCTGCATCTGTGGAGAACAGCACTATTCTGGTCCCTGTAATTATACAGGCATTGGATCCCCTTCATGGTGCAGGTATAGATGTTTAAAGATCTTTTTTGCCTTCTCCCCTCTCTTTCAGGGAGACAAGGAACCTGCATTAAGGAGTAAATCCAAGGCCACTGGCCATAGATGTGCAATTTGTGCAAAGAAGAGTCTTCACATGGGAAGCCCCTATGTCAGGACTGTATAGCAGAAGTGCTCGCTGGTTGCAGTTCGCATGGCCGGCAAGGGTTGCCTAGCAAGGGACTTTTTTTTAGATCAAAAAGGATGACCAAACTCACTTAACTGCCAACTTTGTAAAAAAAGAATCAGTAGAGGAAAAAATTCCTATAATTTGACAACTACATGCATGAACCGACACATGCACGATCAACATGTTTGGGAATCTCACTGTGCTAAAATGCCGCCTAGCAGGCCTTCCAACCAGCGGCAGCTCCATCAACGACATTTGCTGCATCTTCCTCCTCTGTCACCGTGGCAAGTGTTCTCACACAGGTCTCTGGTCGCAGAACGCCACTTGTTTACCTGCTACAGTCGGGGTGAGAGATCCCGTCAGCTGTTACGGAAGTGGACATGCCTGCTGTTTTTGACCGATCTGAGACACTGAGAACATCAAATCTTCCTCAATCCACCATAACATCTCTGTCTGCACCTCATTCACAGTCCCGTGGATTGTCGTGTTTACCCAACTCCACCCTCTCTCAAAAAAACCGAAAGGTATTAACAGGAATATAAACTGGTGTGCATGCAGCATGTAAACGCATGTTCACACTTGGCCACTGAACAGAATAAAGCAAAAACAGAAACATATTGATTAATACTCTGAGAAAATAAATGCATGTGCATGAAAATAACGATAGTATTAACATGTTTTATAAAAATGTAAACCATCTACTCTCGCGTGACGTAATTGACAGTCTTAACTCATGCATATGAATAAGGCTGAGACGGATGACTCAATATGAAACACGACATGAGAGACAATCAATATATTGCCGAGCTCAGGAAGCAGGCCACACTTACTGCCAGAACAACAGATAGAACCTCCAGCACAGCAGCACCTCATCCCTTGGTCACAAAGATTTCATCTACATGAAAGCAAGACGGTACTCTGGTAGGGGAGGCGGAAGAGTTGCTCAAGTATGAAATCTCAAGCTGAGCGCTGGGATGGAACTAACCACTACACACAGAGATGAGAAACTACTAGACAGCAGGGTTGGAGAGCTAAACTACTTAAGTCCTAGAGTTGGAGAGCTAAACCACTACACATCAGTGGATGGAGAACTGAACCACTACACACCAAGGGATGGTGAACTAAACCACTAGACACCAAGGTATCCCCAAGGCTTGCTGGAAAAACCTCTGTATCTAACACATTCTCCACTGCTTCTGCCTCTTCCACCTCTGCTAGGGTCTCCACCTGCACCCTCAAACTCTCATGAGACATGTGTTCCAACAGTGCAGAGAGAATCCCCGCACCTCCATACTGCGCAGCCTAAGCTCACCGCAATCAGGCAGTGATTAGATTAATATGCCTTGGAGATCGCAGTCACACAGCACAAGAGCTATCCAAATAGAGTTTGAGTGATGGCTGTTTTCACTGAACCTGGAGGCATGGAAGGCTGTGTGCAATAACTGTGAGAACCTGGTGAAAGTCTTTGGCTGGGGCAACCTCATACATGTGCCTTGCATGACTCGCATCCTCAACCTGGTGGTACAACAATTTCTCCGCCACTATCATGGCCTGGATTTGCTGCAGAAAGCACATTGCTGTGTGCTTACTTCCGCCGTTCGCACCCTGTGGGTCATCGACTTGCACCACTACTGAGATCTTTTGGGCTACTGGTTAACCCGTTGATATTCGATGTGCTGACACAGTGGAATTCCACTCTGCACATGTTGCAGTGACTATGGCAGCAGCGATGAGCCCTGGAGCAATATGTCATTTTGCATAGCGTTGGCCAACGCAGTACGGACGGGGGCAAATCACACTTGTGGAGTGGCCACAGAAAAAGGATCTCTGCACCCTTCTGCACAGTTTAGACATGGCTACTAAGATGGTTAGTGCTGACGATGCCGTCACCAACATCACTATTCCGGCCACCTACATGCTGGAGCATACTTTGAATAGTCTATGAGAGGAGATGGTGGTCCCAAAGGAAGAGGAGGAAGCAGGGGAGGATGTGGAAGGCATAACAATACCTCTAAGTTCCGGACTGTCATTGTACAGACAGGTGCTGTGGGAGGGTGGATTACAGCCATCAAGGGGGCTCATGGAATCTGTTAGTGAAGGTGCAAGAGCTGAGGGAGAGATCTCTGGGGAGATCTCAAGCGCTCAGTTCATACTAGACAGCCCAGGAATTTACAGGAACTGCAGGCTTTTTGCCTAGAGAGTGGGCAGCTTTGCCATCTGAGAAAATAAACCTTAACACAACTACCACAAAGACATTTAAGCTGTCATTGATGTTAGAGGAATACACGGTATTAAGAAATGGGTTATGTGATCAGGGTCATTTGGATGTTTTGGGTTTTCATTATGATTTAAAAAGAGAAAACACAGTAGTTTGACAATACATGGCTTCAGCCAACCACTAACCATGAGTGGAGAAAACGTTTTGGTGTTATTCATATTCTCTGAAAAAAGGCCAAGAAAACAAAAATTCTGCCCGGGTATGTAAACTTTTGAGCACAACTGCATGTTGTTATGCATTACCTTAAATCTCTTATATGATTGATTTACCTTTATTACAAGCTCCCTTTATTGTTTTGTTGCCCAACCTGGTTACCATTTTTGTCTAGATATATTTACTTATTCTATAGACCGTGACTCATGTTTAGATGTGGCACTTTGGTGTCACTGCTCTCCCCCATTAATTACTATTTATAATCTTTCATTTGTTTTTTTTGTTTTTATGAACTCATAATAAAGATCACTTTATAATTTTGAACGCTCTATCCATTTTTTGGTTTATAATTGCTATTGATCACAGCATTTAGAGGGTAAAACTGCCAGAGTAGGGCAGGCACCACTCCTGTCATATCAGCTGAACACCTAGCTGCGATCGCATGCGCACAACTCCTATTCATGCAAAATCGACTGGACGTATCCATATGTTCAAGATGGTAAGTACCTACCGACTTGGACGTATGGATACATCCAAGGTCGTGAAGAGGGTAATATTTTGAAAACCATATTATTACAATTATATATCATTCAGACACGTTATTTAGTCTATTAATATCTCATCATTGCTATTACATATTAGGACTTACTAATTTATATATTAGCTCTCTTATTGCAAATGGATAATTGAATCACCACTGTTCTACATTCCTGCTTAATCCCTTCGTGACCGGCCACATTTTTTAAATCTGACCAGTATCACTTTATGTGGTAATAACTCTGGAATTTTGCAAAAAATCCCAGTGATTTTGAGATTTTTTTTTTCATGGCACATTATAATTTTTGATAATGGTAAATTTAGGTCAATATGTTTTGTCTTTATTTATAAAAAAATATCAACAATTTGACAAAAATTTTTAAAAAATGTGCAATTTTGAAACTTTGAATGATTATCCCTTTAACCCCTTAGTGACAGAGCCAATTTGCAGCTTAATGACCGGGCCAATTTTTACAATTCTGACCACTGTCACTTTATGAGGTTATAACTCTGGAACGCTTTAACGAATCCCGCTGATTCTGAAATTATTTTTTCGCGACATATTGTACTTCACGTTAGTGATAATTTTTTTTTTATATGACTTGTATTTATTTATGAAAAAAACGAAAATATGGCGAAAATATTGAAAATTTAGCAATTTTGAAACTTTAACATTTTTATGACCTTAAATCAGAGAGATATGTCACACAAATTTTTTAATAGATAACATTTCCCACATGTCTACTTTACATCAGCACAATTTTGAAAACAATTTTTTTTTTTTGTTACGAAGTTATAAAGGATAAAAGTTGACCAGCGATTTCTCATGTTTATTACACCATTTTTTTTAGGGACCACATCACGTTTGAAGTCACTCTGAGGGGGTCTATATGATAGAAAATACCCAAAAGTGACACCATTCTAAAAACTGCACCCCTCAAGGTGCTCAAAATCACATTCAAGAAGTTTATTAACCCTTCACAGGAACTGAAGTAATGTGGAAGGAAAAAATTAACATTTAACTTTTTTTGTAAAAAATTTACTTCAGAACCAATTTTTTTTTCACAAGTGTTAAAAGAGAAAATGAACCACAAAATTTGACGTCCAATTTCTCCTGACTTTTTCAACACAGAATTGGCTGGACGCCATGTCGCTTTTGGATAGCCGCTGATGTGCCTAAACAGTGGAAACCCCCAACAAGTGACCACATTTTGGAAACTAGACCCCCTAAGGAACTTATCTAGATGTGTGGTGAGCACTTTGAACCTCCAAGTGCTTCACAGAAGATTATAACGTAGAGCCGTGAAAATAAAAAATCATTTTTTTCCTCAAAAATGATTTTTTAGCCAGCTATTTTTTATTTTCCCAAGGGTAACAGGAGAAATTAGAACCCCAAAATTGGTGTGCAATTTGTCCTGAGTACGCTGATACCCATATGTTGGGGTAAACCACTGCTTTAGTGCACGGCAGGGCTCGGAAGGGTGAGAGCACCATTTGACTTTATGAACGCCATGTCGTGTTTGGAGACCCCTTGATGTGCCCAAATAGTGGAAACCCCTCAATTCTAGCTCCAACCCTAACCCCAACTGTAAGGTTCTTTGTACATGTTTCTTGAAACTCAGTTTTTCCGTCTGCCATTTTGCTTTCTGTCTTGCTGCAGCTATCTTGCCCTCAGTCAATATGGAGTTTCCAGCTTTCATGTTCCCGCCCTGATTCTCTCCCTCTTGCTTCTTAAGCAGCCTCAGCTGAGCAATCAGTGCTTCAGAATCAAGCCTGCAGTGAGCCTGTGACCTGACTCCTGGAAACCTTAGACTTTGTACTCCAGCTATTTCCTACTGAGGAACTTTGGAACACTTGTGGACTCTGGAAACCTGCTATTTGATAAATCCACGTTTGCATGGAATTACGGTAACAGAGAAGAGATCCTGAACCTGTTGTGGAGAGTTATTGCTGAGCTTAAGTTACTCTGGCCTGCTGTGTCTCCTGCTTCTGTACCTGCAAACTGTGTGACCCTTTTTGCCACTTGTATGAAGTAATACAAGTCCTTCTATATCAAACCTGTGTCTCATGTGTTTTCCTCGCACCCAAGCACAAGACGCTATATGAACTGTACACCATACATTACAAGATTCTGAAGCCAAACGTTAGTGTCTGCTGGGTCTGGGAAGGCTGTGTCTGCTGTGACTGTGGATATCAGATGTCCGGTTATACTTTCTGTGATGACAGTGGTTGTGACTTCTCACAACCATTCCAGGTGAGCACATTCCCTTAATTTTACTCTGCAGTGTTACCACAGGTAAACACTATTGTTTTTTTTTTCTCTTCTCCTTCCAGTACTCCTGTCTTAAAAGATCTGGAAGATGGAGGCTCGCATAAAGGAGCTTTGCGGAGTGACTGATACAATCCTTGCAGATATACAGACTATAAAGACCCGTTTTGCAAACCTACAGGACCTCACTAATCACAATTTGCAAGTGTTTGGACAAACTACCCAGGATTTACGAGCCAGGATTGAGGTTCTAGAGGAACGAGTCCAGGCTCCTGCCATAATCCCGAGTTCTGGGATTCCCAAGTTACCCCCTTTTCATTTTGGCGGTGAACGTGAGAAATTCAGGGGATTTATTAACCAATGCAATCTTTTTTTTCTGCACATGCTTCACAATTTCCCACTGAACGATCTAAAGTGCTTACTATAATCATGTTTCTTACCAACAAGGCTTTGATGTGGGCAAACCCTCTGATTGAGACTGAGGATGAATGTTTGGATCATCTTGATGCTTTAATTTCAGCCATGGGGCAGGTGTTTGATGACCCCAATCGAGGTGCAACAGCTGAAGCAGCCATGTTAACTTTGCGCCAAGGTAAGCGCTCAGTAGCCGAATATGCCTTGGTTTCAGGAGATGGGCCCTCGATACCACTTGGGACAGTTCCGCCAAAAAATCTATTTTTTGAAAAGGGTTGTCTCCACTGATTAAGGATGAACTTGCTCATGCCGTCCCTCCCACTGCGTTAGGTGACTTCATTAACTACTGCATCCGTATTGATGCTCGTCTGACTGAACGCAGGCAAGAGAGATGGTTCGAAAGTAATCGCACTAACCTTTTCCTACCTTCCTCCCCAGCTAAGGAACCTTTGAGTAGGATCACACGGGAACCTGAACTTGAACCCATGCAGGTGGACTCTTTACAAAGACGGATTAGTGATGCACGCAAAGAACATCGTTTAAAGGAAAATCTATGTTTCTACTGTGGTAAGTCAGGGCACTTCATTATAAACTGCCCCAGCCGTTCTCGTAAGACTACTGCAGCAGTCATTCACTGTGATTGTTGCGAGAGGAGATCTGTCAGGTCCGAGCCTCAGGCTCCAGAGAAATCTGCAGCAACAGATATTGATTTCTCTGACTTAAACTCCGTCACTTCTGAGGACGATGACTGTGTAAACGCTGCAATTTTTCAAGTTTCCTCAGCGGTGTCCCAGCTGAGTTGTAAGAAAAACAATTCTCATTGCTTCCTTTCCATCAAACTCTGGGTTACTCAGTCTGGGTGTCTAGCTCTGCTATGATCGACTCAGGGGAAGTGGAAATTTTATGGATATCTCCTTTGCTCTGAAACGGGGGATACGTTCAGTGAAGAAGACTACTCCAGTACAGATGGAGACTGTGGATGGCTCCTGCTGACCTCTGGACCAGTGGATCAGGAAACGGAGCCTTTGAGGGTCCTTATGGGTAAAGATCATCAAGAGAAACTGTCCTTTATGCTTATCTCTTCTCCCCACTTTCCCATTATTCTAGGGCTACCATGGCTGCAGGCTCAGAACCCTACCATTAACTGGGAGACCAAGGAATTACACTTTCCAGAGAAACAGATGAGTCCAGAAGTTTCAGCTTGCTCTGTTCCTAAAGGAACCATGTCAGTCCCTGAACTACCAGCTGTATACCAGGACTATGTGGATTTATGTGAAAAGAAGAACGCTGACCAGCTTCCCCCTCACCGTCCATATGATTGTCCAATTGAATTATTGCCTGGAGCAGAGATACCTTTTGGTAAGATCTACCCCCTGGCGGGGCCCGAGCTAAAGGCTTTAAAGGATTACATAGACGAAAATCTAGCCAAGGGCTTCATACGCCCCTCTTCATCTCCTGCAGGTGCACCCATCTTCTTTGTGAAGAAGAAAGATGGATCTCTGAGACCCTGCGTAGACTATAGGGAACTCAATAAGGTTACTATTAGAAACCGTTATCCATTGCCTTTAATCCCTGAGTTATGGAGAGAGTGCGGCGTGCCAAAATTTTCTCTAAACAGGATCTCCGTGGGGCCTATAACTTGGTCCGTATTAGACCTGGGGATGAATGGAAGACTGCATTCAGGTCACACTATGGACACTTTGAATATCTAGTTATGCCTTTTGGTCTGAGTACCGCCCCAGCCACTTTCCAACACTTGGTGAATGACATCTTCAGGATCTCCTAGATACATTCGTGGTGATTTATCTGGATGATATTCTAATTTTTTCTAACTCCACAGAGGAACATCATGGACATGTGAGAATGGTCTTAGAACGTCTAAGACAAAACCATCTTTACATCAAACTTGAAAAGTGTGAATTCCATAGGACCGAAATTCAATTTCTGGGGTATGTACTGTCTACACAAGGGATTAGTATGGATGGAAGCAAGACCCAAGCCATCAAGGATTGGCCAATTCCTAGAAATGTGAAGGAGGTGCAGCGCTTCATCGGGTTTGCCAACTTCTATAGACGTTTCATTAGGAATTTCTCTGAGGTAGTGTCACCTATCACCCAACTTACCCGGAAAGAGTCTAGGTTCTCCTGGACCCCCCAAGCCCAGGAAGCATTTTACCGTCTAAAGGATAAATTTACCACCGCACCTATCTTAGTACATCCCAACCCCGAACTTGCCTTCATAATAGAGGTGGATGCTTCAGACTGTGCCGTTGGAGCTATACTCTCAGAGAAACAGGTGAGAAGAATGTCTTGCATCCCTGTGCCTTCTTTTCCCAGCAGTTGTCTTCGGCTGAGAGGAACTACGATGTGGGCAATAGAGAGTTGTTGGCCATTATTGCCGCCTTCAAAGAATGGAGACACCTTCTTCAGGGAGCTGCACAGCAAATAGTCGTCCTGACAGACCATCGTAACCTTGAATTTATCAGGTCGGCTAAGTGCCTGACTCCTCGCCAGGCTCGCTGGAATCTTTTCCTAAACCAATTTAATTTTGTAATTTCTTATAGGCCAGGATCGCGCAATGGAAAGGCTGATGCACTCTCTAGGATTCATTCAGCAGAGACCCGTCCACTTACTCCTCCTAAGACTATTCTTCCTGACTCTAGATTCCTGGGAGTGATTCATAATCAAGACCTACTTAAGGACATCAAGGAAGCATACCATGGGATTCCTTGTTGGCACAACCCCCAAGGGACGTAAGTCTTGTCTTTAAAAATGGTGTGTGGATTCAGGGACAACGTCTGTATATACCTGAAACAGTCAGATTGAGAGTATTGCAACTCATCCACGATTCCAAGATAGCTGGGCATAGAGGAATTCTAAAGACACAGGAATTTCTCGTTTCTTTTGGTGGCCCACTTATAGGAAAGATGTTTTAAACTATGTCACTTCATGTGAAGTCTGTGCAAGATGCAAAACACCTCGCTCCTCACCAACTGGTCTGTTGCAAACCCTTCCCACCCGTCCCGCCCGTGGGGATCCATTTCTATGGACTTCATTGTGGAGTTACCAACCTCTCAAGGGAAGAACACCATTCTAGTGGTGGTTGATCGTGTAACAAAGGCAGCTCATTTTATCCCTTGTGTCGGCTTACCCACTGCAAAACAGACATCAGATTTGATGATTAAGAATGTGTTTCGCTTACATGGAGTACCGGATGAGGTCATTTCGGATCGAGGGGTGCAATTCACTTCAAGGTTTTGGCAAAATTTATGTGCCGCATTGGACATTAAAGTAAACCTTTCTTCTGCTTTTCATCCCCAGACTAATGGACAGACAGAACGAACCAATCAGACCCTGGAGCAGTATCTCCGCTGCTTTATCTGCCACCTACAGGATGATTGGGTGGATCTACTTCCACTGGCTGAGTTCTCTTATAACAACTCTCAGAGCGCCTCCACTAAGCAGTCTCCTTTTTACTCCAATTTAGGTTATCATCCTAACATTCTTCCTCGATTTCCCATAGAAACGCCCTTGCCAGCAGTGGCTGAAAGAATCACGTCTTTACAAAAGAATATGGATCTTCTAAAGGAAAATCTGGAATTGGCTCAGGAAAGGTACAAGAAAGCAGCAGATAAATTTCGTAAACCTGCACCAGCTTTCAAGGTAGGAGACTTGGTCTGGCTGTCAACCAGAAATCTTAAGTTAAGGATTCCATCGTCTAAGTTGGGACATAAGTACATTGGACCCTATAAAATCAGTAAAATTATAAGTGCCGTTGCTTGTCGTCTTCAACTGCCCAGAACTATGAGAATCCACCCTGTCTTTCATGTATCCCTACTAAAGGCTGCAACACCCAATACGTTTCCTGGACATTCTTCTCCTTGCCCTGACCCAGTGCTAGTCGATGGTCAGGAAGAATTTGTGGTGGAAAGGATTCTAGATTCCAGGTTGTACAGAAATCAGTTACAATATTTGATTAAATGGCAGGGCTACCAGTGGAGGACAACTCATGGGAACCAGTCAATAACGTTAATGCTCCTCGCTTGCTCCGCCAGTTTCATCAGAGGTACCCAGACAAGCCTGGTCTGAGGTCATCCGGAGGTTGTCCCTAAGGGGGGAGTAATGTAAGGTTCTTTGTACATGTTTCTTGAAACTCAGTTTTTCCGTCGGCCATTTTGCTTTCTGTCTTGCTGCAGCTATCTTGCCCTCAGTCAATATGGAGTTTCCAGCTTTCATGTTCCCGCCCTGATTCTCTCCCTCTTGCTTCTTAAGCAGCCTCAGCTGAGCAATCAGTGCTTCAGAATCAAGCCTGCAGTGAGCCTGTGACCTGACTCCTGGAAACCTTAGACTTTGTACTCCAGCTATTTCCTACTGAGGAACTTTGGAACACTTGTGGACTCTGGAAACCTGCTATTTGATAAATCCACGTTTGCATGGAATTACGGTAACAGAGAAGAGATCCTGAACCTGTTGTGGAGAGTTATTGCTGAGCTTAAGTTACTCTGGCCTGCTGTGTCTCCTGCTTCTGTACCTGCAAACTGTGTGACCCTTTTTGCCACTTGTATGAAGTAATACAAGTCCTTCTATATCAAACCTGTGTCTCATGTGTTTTCCTCGCACCCAAGCACAAGACGCTATATGAACTGTACACCATACATTACACCAACACACCCCTAATCCCAACCCTAACCCTAACCTTAACCCTAATCCCAACCCTAATTCCAACCCTATTTGTAACCCTAACCCTAATTGTAACCCTAACCCTAATTGTAATCCTATCCCTAATTGTAACCCTAACCCTAATCCTAACCCTAATTGTAACCCTAACCCTAATCCTAACCCTAACCCTAATGGAAAAATGAAAATAAATATATTTTCTATATTTTATTATATGTCCCTAACTAAAAGGGTATAAAGGGGGGGTTTATTTACTATTTTTTTTTATTTTGATCACTGTGATAGCGTTTATCACAGTGATCAAAATGTTCCTGCACAGAATGAATGAATCTGCCGGCCGGCAGATTCGGCGGGCGCACTGCGCATGTGCCCCCATTTTCTTTGCAGGGATAAGACCGGGAGCTGCAGGAGCCCATGGAAGGACGGGGGACACCAGGAGGTACCAGGGGGGCATCGGGGGACCCTATTTCTCTCCCCTCTGATGTGCGATCACATCAGAGGGTAGAGAAATTACATGCAGAATCACTGTTTTTTTTTTTTGCGATCGCCGTTATAGGGTTAATAACGGCGATAGCAAAAGTGGGGGACCCGAATTATCTTCTCTGGAGAACCCGGAGAAAATCCGACTCGTCAGGCGCACTGCACACTGTGCATGCGCCCGCCATTTTCTTTTACAGCAAGAAGACGCTGGGAGCTGCGGGAGGACAGGGGGGACACTGGGAGGTACAGGGGGACAGATCGGGGGTCCGGTGAGAGAAATTTAATGGAGAATCACGGCTTTTTTTTTTGTGGTCGCCGTTATACGGTTAATAATGGCGATCGCAAAAGCGGGGTCGGTAAAAACCAACCCGAATCATGTTCACTGGGGTCTCGGCTACCCCCGGTAGCCGAGACCCCGGACAAAATCAGACTCTGGGGTCGCTATATACTTTTTCCACAGCGCCGTTAAAAGGCACATCGGCGGTCGTTAAGGGGTTAATCCAGATAGTCATACCACAGAAAAGCATTAATAAATAAAATTTCCCTCATGTCTGCTTTACATCAGCACAATTTGTAAAATTTAATTTTATTTTGTTTGCATTTTAAAAGGTTTAAAAATGTAGCAGCAATTTTTCATTTTTTCAATGAAATGTACAAAATTTATTTTTTAGGGACCTATCCTGGTTTGAATTGACTTTAGGGGTCCTATGTATTGGAAAAAACCCAAAAGTAATACCATTTTAAAAACAGCACCCCCTGACATATTGAAAACTGCTGACAGGTAGTTTATTAACCCTTCAGATGATTTTACACATAAGCAGACACATCTTGCTTCATTTATGAATGAGGGACTCAAAGTCACAGAGCCTATTTTTACAGGGGCATCAGGCAGCATTAATCTGCTTAAAAAGCCATTATTAAACAGTGGGTCTCCTAAACTGTTATAGCCTATGCAGTGAGTGGATGGGCTGCCAAGAATTACGACGCACCCAATACCCCTTTCACGAGTTGTCCAAGATGGCTTTAATAAATAATGTTGCATGAATGCAAGGCCTTCCTGTACCATCATATGCACCCAATAAGCCTTTGAAACCAGGTACTGATGGCCTGGAAAATCCTTCACATTATTCATTTGTCCTTCCATTCGTTTTTTGCATTGACTGCAAGCCTGCCTGTACAATCATATCACCCCAATAAGCCTTTGACCCACATACTGGATGGGCACAGGAAAATCCAGTTCACATTATTCTTTTTGCACTCTCATTCCCTTTTCTTATGCATTGACTGCAAGGCCTGCCCTGCTACCAATTCATATGCACCCCAATAAGACTTTAAAACAAAATACTGGATGGGTATAGGAAAATCCAGTTCACATTATTCACTTTGTTCTCCCATTCTATTTTCTTATGCATTGACTGCAAGACCTGCCCTGCAACCGAGTCATATACACCCCAATAAGCATTTGAACACACATACTGGATGGGCCGAGGAAAATCCACTTCACAATATTCAATTTTTACTCCCATTCTGTTTTTTTTGCATTGACTGCAAGGCCTGCCCTGCTACCAAGTAATATGCACCCCAATAAGCCTTTGAACCTACATATTGGATGGGCAGAGGAAAATCCAGTTCACATTATTCATTTTGTACTCCCATTCCCTTTTCTTATGCAATGACTGCAAGGCCTGCCCTGCTACCAATTTATATGCACCCCAATATGACTTTAAAACCAAGCACTGGATGGACCCAGGAAAATCCAGTTCAAATTAAACATTTTGTACTCCCATTCTGTTTTCTTATGCATTGACTGCAAGGCCTGCCCTGCTACCAAGTCATATGCACCCCAATAAGCCTTTGAATCCACATACTGGATGGGCACAAGAAAATCCAGTTCACATTATTCATTTTGTACTCCCATTCCCTTTTCTTATGATTTGACTGCAAGGACTGCCCTGCTACCAATTCATATACAACCCAATAAGCCTATGAATCCACATACTGGATGGGTCCAGGAAAATCCAGTTCACATTATTCATTTTGGACTCCCTTTCTGTTTTCTTATGCATTGACTGCAAGGCCTGCCCTGCTACCAAGCCATATGCACCCCAATAAGCCTTTGAACCCACATACTGGATGGGTCCAGGAACATCCAGTTCACATTATTCATTTTGGACTCCCATTCTGTTTTTTATGCATTGACAGCAAGGCCTGCCCTGCTACCAAGCCATATGCACCCCAATAAGCCTTTGAACCCAGGAACTGGATGGGCCCAGGAAAATGCAGTTCACATTATTCATTTTGTACTCCAATTCTTTCTCGTATCCATTGACTGGAAGGCCTGCCCTGCTACCAAGTCATGTGCACCCCAATAAGCCTTTGAACCCACATACTGGATGGGCACAGGAAAATCCACTTCACATTATTCATTTTGTACTCCCATTCTGTTTTCTTGTGCGTTGACTGCAAGGCCTGCCCTGTTACCAAGTCATATGCACTCCAATAACCCTTTGAACACACATACTGGATTGGACCAGGAAAATTCAGTTCACATTATTCATTTTGTACAACCATTCCCTTTTCTTATGCATTGACTGCAAAGCCTGCCCTACTACTAAGTCATATGCACACCAATAGGCCTTGGAACACACATACTGGATGGACCAAGGAAAATTCACTTCACATTATTCATTTTGTACTCAAATTCTCTTTTCTTATGAATTGACTGCAAAGCTTGCCCTGCTACCAAGTCATATGCACCCCAATTTTAAGCCTTTGAACCCAGGTACTGGATGGTCCCAGGAAAATCAAGCTCACATTATTTATTTTGTACTTCCATTCTGGTTTCTTATGCATTAATTGCAAGGCCTGCCCTGCTACCAAGTCATATGCACCCCAATAACCCTTTGAACCCAAATACCAGATGGGCCCAGGATAATCCACTTCACATTATTCATTTTGTCCTCCCATTCTGCTTTTTTTTAATTAACTGCAAGGTCTGCCCTGCTACCAAGTCATATGCACCCCAATAAGCCTTTGAACCCACATACTGTACAGTATGTGCCCAGGAAAATCCACTTCACATTATTCAATTTTTACTCCCAGTCGGTTTTTTTTTGCATTGACTGCAAGGCCTGCCCTGCTACCAAGTCATATGCACCCCAATAAGCTTTTGAACCCACATACTGGATGGGTCCGGGAAAATCCTGTTCACATTATTCATTTTGTACTCCCATTGTGTTTTCTTATGCATTGACTGCAAGGCCTGCCCTGCTACCAAGCCATATGCACCCCAATAAGCCTTTGAACCCACATACTGGATGGGCACAAGAAAATCCATTCACATTATTCATTTTCTACTCCATTTCCCTTTTATTATGCATTGACTGCAAGGTCTACCCTGCTACCAATTCATATGCACCCCAATAAGCCTTTGAACCCACATACTGGATGGGTCCAGAAAAATCCAGTTCACATTATTCATTTTTGGACTCCCATTCTGTTTTCTTAGCATTGACTGCAAGGCCTCCCTGCTACCAAGTCATATGCACCCCAATAAGCCTTTGAACCCAGGTACTGGAAGGGCCCAGGAAAATCCACTTCACATTATTCATTTTGTACTCCTATTCTGTTTTCTTATGCATTGACTGCAAGGCCTGCCCTGCTACCAAGTCATATGCACCCCAATCAGCCTTTGAACCCACATACTGGATGGGCCCAGGAAAATTCACTTCACATTATTCATTTTGTACTCCCATTCCTTTTCTTATGCATTGACTGCAAGGTCCTGCCCTGCTACCAATTCATATGCACCCCAATAACCCTTTGAACCACACACTGGATGGGACCAGGAAAATCGATTCACATTATTTATTTTGCTCTCATTCTGTTTTCTTATGCATTGACTGCAAGGCCTGCCCTGCTACCAAGTCATATGCACCCCAATAACCTTTGAACCCACATACTGTTTGGCCCAGGAAAATCCACTTCACATTATTCATTTTGTACTCCTATTCTGTTTTCTTATGCATTGACTTCAAGGCCTGCCCTGCTACCAAGTCATATGCACCGACAATAAGCCAAAACCCAGGTACTGGATTGGCCCAGGAAAATCCACTTCACATATCATTTTGCCTCCCATTCTGTTTTTCTATGCATTGACTGCAAGGCCTGCCCTGCTACCAAGTCATATGCACCCCAATAAGCCTTTGAACCCAGTTACTGGAAGGGCCCAGGAAAATCCACTTCACAATATTCATTTTGTCCTCCCATTCTATTTTCTATGCTTGACTGCAAGACCTGCCCTGCTATCAAGTCATATGCACCCCAATAAACCTTTGAACCCTGGTACTGGATGGTTCTAGGAAAATCCAATTCACATTATTCATTTTGTACTCTCCATCTGTTTTCTCATTAATTGACTGCAAGGCCTGCCCTGCTACCAAGCCATATGCACCCCAATAACGCTTTGAACCCAGGTACTGGATGGGCCCAGGAAAATCCAGTTCACATTATTCATTGTGTACTCCCATTCTGTTTTCTTATGCATTGACCTCAAAGCCTGCCCTGCTAATAAGTCATATGCATCCCAATAAGTCTTTGAACCCACTTACTGGATGGGCCAGGAAAATCCTCTTCACATTATTCATTTTGTACTCCCATATCCTTTTCTTATGCATTGACTGCAAGTCCTGCTCTGCTACCAAGTAATATGCACCCCAATAAGCCTTTAAAACCAGGTACTGGATGGTCTCAGGAAAATCCACTTCACATTATTAATTTTGTACTCCCATTCTGTTTTCTTATGCATTGACTGCAAGGCCTACCCTGCTACCAAGTCATATGCACCCCAATAAGTCTTTGAACCCTGGTACTGGATGGTCCCAGGAAAATCCACTTCACAGTATTCATTTTGCTCTCCAATTCTGTTTTCTTATGCATTGACTGCAAGGCCTGCCCTGCTACCAAGTCATATGCACGAAAATAAGCCTTTGAACCAAGGTACTGGATGGGCCCAGAAAAATCAGCTTCACATTATTCATTTTGTACTCCCATTCTGTTTTCCTATACATTGACTGCAAGGCCTGCCTTGTTACCAAGTCATATGCACCCCAATAAGCCTATGAACCTACAAACTGGATGGGCACAGGAAAATCATCTTCACATTATTTATTTTGGGCTTCCATTCCCTTTTCTTAAGCACTGAATGCAAGGCCTGCCCTGCTACCAAGTCATTTGCACCCCAATTAGCCTTTGAACCCACATACTGTATTGGCCCAGGAAAATCCACTTCACATTATTCATTTTGCACTCCTATTCTGTTTTCTTATGCATTGACTGCAAGGCTACCCGGCTACCAAGTCATTTGCACCCCAATAACCCTTTGAACCCAGATACCGGAAGGGCCCAGGAAAATCTACTTCACATTATTCATTTTGCTCTCCCATTCTGTTCTCTTATGCATTGACTGCAAGGGCTACCCTGCTACCAAGTCATATGCACCCCAATAACCTTTGAACCCAGGTACTGGATGGTCCCAGGAAAAT